>JACXGI010000334.1:107932-128319 GCA_016801175.1 Esox masquinongy
GACTGACTGACTGACTGACTGACTGACTGACTGACTGACTGACTGACTGACTGACTGACTGACTGACTGACTGACTGACTGACTGACTGACTGACTGACTGACTGACTGACTGACTGACTGACTGACTGACTGACTGACTGACTGACTGACTGACTGACTCTTGTTAAATAGCGTAGTGGCTAGAGAAGCGGACATGTGAACTGTAGGTCCCGAGTTCATATCTCCTTGCAGGCGAAGCGAACTACGCATTATGAATTATTCCGTATAGACGAAAACTTTGCTGGCTAAAACCGTTAGTATCTACATTATAGTCAGCCTGAAATAAAACAGTTTACGGTTATATTGCAACTGTTTCTGGTGGATTTTCGAAGTACGCATCTGTGCATGCGTTTTGGGTCAGGATAGACAAACACATTTGCTGGCTTAACAACGTAGTTACGTTATAGCAAGCCTTAACTGAAACTGTATACGGTTATATTGCGACTGTTTCTGGCATGGAATAGTTCATCTTCAGTCTTGCTAGCAATTGCTCAATTCTTATGATTATTCCTAGGAAATTAGAAGTTACTAGTAAGCCTATTACTGGCTAATAAGCTGTTAAAACGGCCAGTGGTAAAAGCAATACAGTTCATAGACGCTATAGTGGAGGTAAACTTAATAAAAAACATTAGTCAGTTTAACACAATCCTCAATGGAGTCTAGCAACTGCTGAAAAGTGTAATGCTGTGGCATAGTGGTTAAAGACAGTGCCTCTCATGTGGAAGACCTAAGTTCGAATCTATTGAGAGCAACAACATTTATTAATTATTTCTGGTTCTCTCGTCTTTTCACTTGATGAAAAAATTAGTTATCATCGCCTTTATTGATAGTTATTGTATAAAAGTCATTCACGAATGAAAGAAAAAAGTATGTTGTTTTGCCATGAAAGAAAAAGATACGTTCTTATGCCATGAACTGAAATAGCTTCGGCAGACTCGCTAGCAATTGCTCAATTCTTATGACTATTCCAGTAAGTTAATAGATAACGGTAAAGCTTATTTCTGGCTAATACGCTGTTAAAACGGCCAGTGGCAAACGCAATACATAGCCGCTATTTGTGGTGGAGGTAAACTTAGTAAGAAACGTTAGTCAGTTTAACTGTATCAATGTCATTCACGAATGGCCAATTAACTATTAAAATGGCCAGTGACAAAAGAGGATTTGTACAGGATAGAGACATACTGACACCCAGCAAATGTACAACTTCGTGGTGTAGTGGTTAATGGCACAGGCTTTTACGTGGGCGACCCGGGTTTGAATCTTGAGATGGCAACACTTTGTATTGCGGGCAGGCTGAACTAGGCTTGCCTGGTTTCTTATTCAAAACATATTGTGAAATACCATGTCCTTTACTGTTGTTAGGGTGAGATCAAGAAGTGCTGTTACATTGTGTGTGTGTGTGTGTGTGTGCGTGCGTGCGTGCGTGCGTGCGTTGCCGTTTTACCATCTGAATGAGGGCCAATAGTCCAGACTTAAGGTTAAGTTTAGGGTTACAATTAGGGTTAAGTTTAGGCATTAAGGCTTAGGTTTAGGATTTACTGTTCGGTTAAGGATACCCACACAGAAAACTCGTGCAAAACATTTATGTACATATATGTAGAGGATTCCTCAACATATATTCACATATGTGCCCTGAATATGTTTATGAAATATATAACAACTTGCGCTTCTCACAATAGCATAATACAATGCATGTCATAATGTTGAATATTATGTGTTAAAATAATGAAATACATGAATATGCAGTACATTAAGCATTTCTCATCAACACATCATGGAATTAACCTTCAAGACATTATTTTCAAGAGAAAAAGAGACTCAATTATGAAAACAATATGCATACATTTTAACACAGTATCATGAATGCTATTCCTCTCTGTAAAAGTACTTCACAGAGACGACAAGATAACATAATAAACACATGACAGGAAACTATACAAATACAGAAATATATCAGTTAGATGTAAATGCTAAATGCATATTACCAACTATAATTCTGTCATTTATGTAAATATATTTACATTTATTTAAGACATATTAAATCACATTTGCAAATGGCCAAAATTGAATATGTAAATATATGTATGACATATATGGCCATACATTAGTAATACATAAAATATAGGCACATATTAAAAATATATGTTCTCGAAATATATGTCAATATATAATGCTTCTGTGTGGGTGGGCATAAATGTTAGGTTATAGAGCTAACATTTGACTAACCTTAACCTCACTAGGTTATAGAGCTGTTAGGTCACATTGTTGTTTTAATGGTACTAAGTTTGATATTAATACTTACGTGTGTGTGTGTGTGTGTGTGTGTGTGTGTGTGAAAGCAACACACACATTTTGGCATTTTGTACTAACTGTTAAATTCAAATTTCAAAACAAAAGGTGTTCTGTATCATCTTGTTTCTCCACCGAAAACAAAGCAACAACCATTTATGCATTCCACATGGCATTTGCTGTCTAAGACTGTAGTGTTTTTTATGCACTTGTGCATATTTTCACACCAACCGTGTTTTAAATTATTGATCACTTTAGTGGGTTTCATTTTCTTTTGTAATTCACGTTATCTTATTTTGACTTGCTTTAAAAGAATAAACAACCCACACTAGTTTTGTGTCCTTTGCTAGGATTACATCTGCATGGTTGCATATATGTTAGTGAAAAGAAAAAAGGGTATGCGCCACAGCCCTCAACCACTTCTGTTCATTCCACCTTATCAGTAGTTGAACTTTGGTGGAAAATGAAAACACTTTTCTTATCGCAAACAGAGCTCTGGATACTGACCTAAAAACAGTGCCACTTCAAGTCAACCAAAGATACCGCAAAACATTTGTTCTTCTATTACCACAGGGCAGTAAACTCAAACACGGGTTACAATAAGACTTTTGCAAACACAAATTATCCATTTCAAAGATATAATGAATGTGTTTTCTTGCTCCAGTACAGCACAGACACAGCTGCTTCTGTCTGTATTGTAGAGGGGGGGCATAGAGTTGATGAATGTGGATCCGTTATCGGTGTGTCTTGCTTTGGGTTGTGTTTCAGGAGGTGGCTAAGCGAGAGAGACGGAGAGAGGGAACAGATATGGACGTGCTAGCCCACAAGGGCCCCTGGATTGAAACAAAGTGACAGCTTGCGCAGTGCAGTCAGCAACGAAAAAGCTCCATGCTCAACTTCATCAAAGGCCTGCAGGGACTAAGTCGATGCAGGCCACTCTTTTAGAGCTGTTGCATCACAGCAGAACAAAGTGTGTCCCAGAAGATTTGACATATTGGACGAGTTTATGAGGGCCTGGTCCGGCTGAAATCCTGGCACTACCTAATGTAAGGCGGAAATCTGGTTAGCAGCCGTTGCATTCTGGCCAGGCCTGAAGGCATAACGGTCAAACTGCTCTTGCTACTGCACTGACTAATCTCTGCTTAGATTGAATCATAGAGCTGCGAAGAAAATTCTTTAATGCTCCAAATGGGTATGTTTCGAAAGACCATTGACACACCCCTCTCCTGAACACCCTTCCAATTTCTGATCTTCTCTAACTGCTGGGAGTAGCTCGCTAACACAATTTACGTCGATCCTTCTCTCAAGATCACCTCAGTTTTTTCCAAGCAGGAAGAGCAATTAATCATCACACTCCTTTCTCCACTTCCAGGCAGATGTACCCTCCTTCACTTGCAGTAAAACATCTTTGACCCGGTAATCTGAACTGTTCATTTGTCCTCTTGGCGTACTCTGAGCCCAGTGTTTCCTCCAGTGAAATGATATTGCAGTGTCGTGACAACTCTGTCTCTACCCCTTTACCCTCTCCGCTGTGGTCTCACCCCCCCACTGACACATCCAAGCATATGGCCCATTATAGCCCATCACACACAGCCTTTTGTCTGGATAACGGCAAATGTCACCATCAGAGTGACTCATCGCACCCATCGTGTGATCCACGATTCTTACAACTTTTTTCGAGGTGTGAAAAAATGATTGCCTATTTCACACTTCTTTCTTTTTTTTGTAATTATTACAGCAGAGTAGGGGGTTGTCACAGTTTTACTAATTAGTGTATTTTTTTGGCACCAGCATATTTTTCATTACTCAATATAAGGTAATGTGATGTCCAAACTAACAGTAGACATCTATGAATGGTTTCGATTTGGTCCAGTTCCAGACCAGACAAATCTGGTCTTGTGTGGGAGCGGATTAGGATAGTAGCCAGGGTGAAGAAAAATAAATAATTCTACTTCTTTGTATCTATGCAGGATACAGCAATGTGAAGAGAATGACATTTAAATCAATGAAATTGCCACCACTACATTGTAACAAAGGGAATGGTTGCCAGAAACAGGTGAGTCTTGTATGTTTTTGTTTTATTTGTGCATAAAGGTCACTGATTCCACATAAGGTTCATTGATTCCAATCTATTCTCAAACAGAACATACATTACACGTTACACAACTAGCATTACACAATCAGTCAGACACCAGTAGACACAGATAAATACAACGCCTTCAGAAAGTATTCAGAGTGCATGTCCAAGTAAAAACCAAGCCATGAATTCCATGGAACTCTCAGAATTATTTCGAGGCACAGATCTGGGAAAGGTTATAAAGACGGCCTGTTTCGGCCGTCCAGTCTAAGCAACCGGGCAAGAAGGGCCTTGGTCGGGGAGGTGACCAAGAACCCAATAGCGACTAACAAAGTTTCAGAGTGTTATGGTAATTTGACGTAGTTGCCAGCAGTTGCAGTTTATACAAAAAACTAACATTGAAAAGTGTGTGAACAAAAAAATGAAAACAAAAACAAATGCTGGCTTCAGGATTTTTTTCTTTCTCACATCATAAACGCTGGAAAGCACAATATGTCTGAAAAAAATCGGGCATACCAGCAATCGGCTGGTACTGATATAACATGTTTGCCTATAACTGCCGATATATCGGTTCATCCATAATTAAATGAATGTGGGTTTTTTAACTGCAAGTACCTCATAGCAGAAATTGCAATTCCTTGTTTACGTTTTAAAAGTTAAAAGTAGTATTTTCTTCAGTGTTCATAATTTCAAAATAGCACAATGGCATTTCATTGTCAATAATATGTTAGTCATTTTGAATATTAATTCAAAGTCAGGCAACAGGGTTGAAATCGGGAACATCAGTGTCAATAATCATTTTTAAAAAGTCTCCTGAGGTGGCATGATACTTTTTCGATACAGTTAAGGATGACGTCTGTCCAACAAAATACCTACAGGACAATAAAAATTATTTAAAAAAACAACTTTTCAAAAGTGAAAGGGCACCTGTTTTGTAAAATGACATGGCCTGCCACCTTAAGGACTCTGAGCTTATGGGGAAAAAGATTATCTCAAAAATCCAACTATCCATAATATCAAGCGCTACACCTGGCTAATAACATCCCTATGGTGAAATATGATGGTGGGAGCATCACGCTACTGTATGTGGATGTTTCTTAGCACCAGAGACTCGGAGCCTAGACAAAACTGAGAGGATTAATGGAGCAAAATACAGAGGTCCTTAAAGAAAAAACCTGACCCAGAGTGCACAGGACCTCAGACCGAGGAAAAGATGAATCTTTCAGCATGATAACGACCCAAAGCACACAGCCAAGACAATGCTGAAGTGGCTTTGGGACTAGTCTGTGAATGGCTTGAGTGGCCCAGCCAAAGCCCAGACTTGAACCCCATTGATTATCTGCAGGGGGACCTGAAGATCACAGTTCACCGTCACTCTTCATCCAATCTGACAGAGCTTGAGGGAGCTACAAGGACAAATGGGAGAAACTGGCCAAATCTAGATGTGCATAGCTGGTAGAGGCATAGCCAAGATGACACAAAGCCGTTAATCCTGCCAAAGGCACTCCTACAAAGTACTAAATAAAGTGTCTGAATAATTATGTATATGAGATATTTAAAAATGTAATTTCAGAAATTGTCACAAAAAATTGTGTTTTCACTTTGTCATCGGAAGTATTGTGTAGATCGATGGCCAAAAATATTTTGATCAACAATTAACTAATAAAATTTGGAGAACGTGAAGGGGTTTGAAAACTTTCCAAAAGCACTGTATCTAACAAACCCCATTGAGCAGAACATAATCTGTTATGCCATGGTCTGGATGCATGCTCTTATAGTTTGCTTTCTCTTTAATCATCACCCTGTCTCCTATCCCATTGCCGAGGCCTTGATTGGAGTCTATTGTTGCTCCACATTGTTAGCTTCTTGCCCTGTGGCGGCTTCGTGTTCTGTGATGACTCAGATTATTTCGCTTCCCTTGGCTGCCATCCAGGGACAACTGCAGCCTTTCAGTTGGTAAAGCACATCAGTGGAGGAGAACATGTAATGAAATGAAACATGTCTAGGACATTCATATAGAAAATTATTAGAGCTTGTTAACCGGATTCTGGGTAGGTTATGTTATGGAATTAAGGACATTATCTCTTGAAAGCAGTACTGGAACATTACTGGAACATTTTAATAATACTTTTGGTATAATATTTTAATAATTCTGTAGCGACCTTGGTAAGGCCACTACTCGCCCCTCCAAATGGGATATCCATATCGGGTGTGAGACACTGCCCACCAAATGCTACAAAACATTTACCTAATCAGACTTAATGGAACATTCTCTAAAACTGTTGGAATGTTTCTTAATGTCTTAGAAATATTTTTATCCAACTAAAATTTAGGGCTGCATTCAATGAAACCCACATTACAGTATTTATACAGCAGGTCTGCTCTGCCTTTCCATGGCATCTCTGTGCTGGCTTACATACAAGCATTCAACAAAAAGGCATTACATTTGTTGGGTAAGGATTATTAATTATAACTTTACTAAGGATTATTTCTTTGATTTACTTGTTGTGCAAAACAAATATTTTTAAGGCTTTTAATTATGCAAGAAAGGCTGCACTTTAGCTTTGTGATCAGCTGTTTGAATGCACACTATGACGATCTATTCTTAACTTCTAGTTTTCACACAATCGCATTAGGTACCAAAACAACAGTGAAATTGCATGAAAAATTGCACTCTTAGAAGTGCATTCTAAGAGAAGGCAGCACAAGCTCTGTCTCCATTTTCAAATTAACTCACAGACCGGTCTTGGGTAATAAAGTGGATTGAAATTTTCACCCCCAGGACTTTTTCACATTTTGTTGCTTTACAAAGTGTGATAAATGGATTTAATTATTTTCTTCCTCAAAAATCTCAAGAGAATACTAAACATCAATGCTAAATAAAATACAAACAGTATTAATTAACAGAGTTAATTAGATACAAATGTATAAACCAATACAGGTACATGTATCAAACATTTTGGCAGTTATCTGTGGTTTAGTAAATCACACACAGCAAAATTGTTAGCTTGGTCATGATTAATTAGATAATAAATGTGTGAATTGTTACTATACCTGACTTTCAAAATGCTCCCTGGTCTTTACAGTTGAAGTTGTTCTTAAAAATCAGTACTGGAATGAGGGAGCTTACAGATATAGTATGCACAAGGGCCAAAGTCCATCAATATTCATTCCCATAGTTGGTCCATGTGAAGTGATGTACCCGATGTGATTCATTGGTGCCATTAGGGTGTGGCTTGGCATGCATATTCAATTAAGAGACAACGCGTTAACATTAGTAGATAAGAATTTATCCCAGCCTGAATAAAAACTAGGATATCAAGTCTGAATACTTACTCAAACTAATCTGAATTTCGTATTTTTTTCTTCTAATTATACAAACTAATATAAAATCAGAAACCTATAATAACCTTGCTCCACACTGTTAGCATTTCACCTGGTGGAGACTGTGCACTGGGTAATGACTACAGATCAGACTGCTTTCTTCCCCTACAGTCCTGGAGGCAACGGCAGCCTTCCAGTTGGTTCAGACTGGGAGGAGGAACATAACCTGTACAGTTACAGGGCCTGTTGTTTCTGCATCAACGCTGTGCCTCCAGAAGAGCTGCGACCATCGCTGGTGCATTTCAGCCACACCTGCCTGGACGTGCACAGCAGAGTCCCTCAAGGTGAGAAAGGTAATGTTAGCTAGCAAAACAACCTGATATAACTGGACACTGAACAATTTCTGTCCTATTTCAGAAAGGGAGACAACACTTCTAGATGAGATAGAATCAAGAGTAGACAATGACAGCTATCTGCACCTACCAGAAAACACATCTGACAAAGAAAAACAGATGGCCAATTCTCCAAACACTTTTGAAATGTTAAAATTGACACGTTTGTACAAAATGCACATCTTTAATACAAAGCTGGTATATGGAGACAAAAAAGCACTGTCCTAATACGTTTGGAGATCATTGTATGACATAACTGGTTGCCTATCTTGGCGACATTGCTATTTCAGCCTAGATTTAGCCTAGATTTCTGTTTTTCAATTCAGGTTAATAGCCCGTGGGACTCTGTTGGAGCTATCTGCTCAACTGTAAACATCGGGTTTATCAATGTTTATGCTATTTGTAAGTAGCCTATAGCAATAAATCTGGTTTTGACAGCCTAATTGCCAGTGCCAGTACCAAACCACTGACTTCACAGCACATCACTGGACTTTTTTATTTTGCATTAATAGTTTAACCCACCACACTTCCTATCCAAGCTCAGAGCCGTATGATAAATATGTGTTCATGTTCATCCTCTTGCGTTTTTCGCGGTTCTAAATTTAACTGTGTGACAGGATATTGGAAATGTGGTTACAGTACGCTACTTGCCTGCCAGTGTGGATAACTAGAAGTCAATGTTTGGCCTCTCTCAACAAATCATATACTGTGTCTCTTCTTATGACTGTATTACAAGGTCCAATAGCAATATGTTAATGGTTGAATTAAGCCAGAGCTACCCAGAATTCCAGAACCTTACATGTCCAGACAGAAGTAAGTCAGGATGTATGTGTAGCAAATACACTCTAAAGTGTGATAGGAGGCCTGAGATCCTTTATACTATGTCAGATGGCCTCTAGAGAGAAAGAGATGAGGAAGGTGAAAGCCGACGAGAGAACCCAGTTGACGGAGACACTACTGATCTGAACACTATGAATGGTTCTAAAGCAGCAAGACAAGTGAAAGTGGATGAGCTGCTGAACTGCGTCAAAGAACCAATTGCACTACAAGAAAAATGGCAAAGCCAGACGTATTGCTTCACGCTGTTCTGAATCAAGGGTCACAGTACTTTAGTGGTAATAACCAGAGACATGATACGTTCAGGCTCACGGGGCAGGTGTTTGGATTACAACAAAGGCTTTTCCCCGAAGCACGCCCGTGTTCTTGACTTAAAGAAATCCAGAATGCTTTATTACACAGCTACAAATTAATTAAATGTACTATGAATTAAACAAACTACCGCGGCCCCGAATGTGCAATTTGTGTTTATGTCAGCAAGCTGTGTTATATAATGAAAATAAGTAGCCCCGGGAAAAGCCATCTGTCCAATAATACGCCTTAAAGGCCCTGAAAATGAAATATCTGATCTGGACACACATTTAATTAAATTAGCTGCTGAACTCCCTTCATCTGTCTCTCTGCTCTGCATGGCCCAGGCCAGCAAGACAGAGCTTTAGCTGAGCTAAACACACACACACACACACACACACACACACACACACACACACACACACACACACACACACACACACACACACACACACACACAGATTTTATATTCTTTATATAAGCTCACAAATTAAATTTACATTCAAAAAGGACTACAAATATGTATGGGGCCTACGTATGTGAGGAAATCTATATGGTTTTCCACCTGGGTACTAAACCACCCCGTACCGAGCTAGGTCACTTTTTATTGGCTCGGTTCTGATAACACTTTCTTTAGTTTTCTATTTAAAAATGTAAGAAAAAAACAAATATAGGTTACGATGTCACTACAGATGTTGCTGTAGCTGACAAATCTAGCTTCAACAATACATTGGAAGTATTGTTAAACCAAGTGACAAATGACAGTAAGTAGGCAAAAATTCAGACGGTAGAGTAAACATGCAGAATAGCTAGCTAGCTTAAATAGATTATACTGGCAAGATTACTCTCTCTGCTCTCTCATTTTAAGACATTGTGACTGATTTAATAACGTGCAATTACAACAAAATTAAAGCAAAGCGGGTCACTCAAATCAACCTTGATTTGAAGGGAACATAGTTTATTTAATACCAAACCAATTGTGCCTCTTCTGACATAAAGAAATTGCTTTGCTTGTTCCGTTCACCCTAAAGTTGTAGACATGCCAAAGGCCCGTTATCAGAAATCTTTAGGTAGATCAGCATGTTTCTCTGCAACAACTTAATCTCAATAGAAACTTAAGACCCAACTGGTGTCAAAATCTTTTTTGTTATACCTTGCACCTAATATAGGCTACTGTTAGGTGCCTATGTTAGGTGCAAATTTCATTATGAAGTTGCTTATTTTGGAGACGTCTACAGACGGATTACATTATAAGCAGGAGCCATCTACTTTCTCACCTGAGTATCCCTGCCACAGTATTTGACAGCAGTTGTAGGCATCATTCTATAACTTTGGCAGTCAGAATTTTTCCGTCAGCTAAACATGATGTAATGCTACACTGGAGAGGTGAGAGTTGCCAGTTCATGTGTCAGAGACATCATGAACCTCATTCCACGGCTCAAATGCTGCACAGCCCATAAACCTGGGATGGCCTAACCTGAAAAACCTAATCAGGCTTATCAGCTCTGGTCGCTTCTTTCATGTTTATATTGAACAGGGCTATTTTGTTTCTTGCCGCAAGATGGCAAATAGGGTTTGGAACAAAACAGTCCAAAACCTGGAGGTCATGGCAAAAAAAATATTGCGCTAGCCACTTTGACCCCTGACTGACTGTATATAGGCCTGCCATTTTAAGGCCGTATACTGTCAGCCTGTGAAAATAGCCCAGACTCCCACATTTCAGTACCACAAGGTGGCAGTGAAAACAGATCATTTTACAAAAAGGCTTGCTTCATGTTGCGGTCAAATGAGCAGCCTACTTCCAATATGAGCACCTCCGTGTGACTGCGCCCCCACAATAACAGCAAGGTTAGGCATACTCTGGACAGTAGAGAACGCAACCTCCACACATAAACCCACCTGCACAAAACATAAACTGACCTACACAGAACATAAACCGACCTGCACAAAACAAACTGACCTACAGAAAACATAAACCGACCTGCACAAAACATAAACCAACCTACACAGAAAATAAACCGACCTGCACAAAACAAACTGACCTACAGAAAACATAAACCGACCTGCACAAAACATAAACCAACCTACACAGAACATAAACCGACCTGCACAAAACAAACTGACCTACAGAAAACATAAACCGACCTGCACAAAACATAAACCAACCTACACGAACATTTTGTGTCCGTGTGCTGCTGCCTGTTAGTCGACAAATTATTCATGCATAGAAATGTACAAGTTCTAGTATGGAGAGCAACCATTAATAACACGTGCAGACGGCATTACACTTGGCTCAGCGTGTCAAACGGGAACAGAACGTTCACAAACCCATGCATACACACACTAGCAGGGATGTCGGAATAACATGTTGCCTAATGATTTAAGCTTTAGGCCAGCAATCGACTAGATTGAATGCACAGATACAACAAAATATCCGACAATTTGCACTTGAGTGAGACACTTGATCTTAATTGCTCTAGGGTAGTCGTCAATGCTGGCCCTTACTGTGACCCCAGTTGCCGAGGAATAGTTCATGCGGAAAACATTTCTATTTCACACCAACACACTTGTATATGTGTGAAACTGTTGTTCGGACTGTAGAGGTCAAGGGGAAAAAGCAGTGCAGTAAGCACAATTTGTACAGCATACTGCATTCAGTACCTCCATCCATGTGAAACCTGCTGTATAGAAGGTCCCGCATTTAATGCGCAGTATTTTAAACCCCTACTGCCCCCCCCCCAGAAAGGAAGGTAATCTGACCCCCCAATCAGTCTCATTAACGCTTGGTGCCATGCAGATAGGCATAGTAAGAGCATGGCTCATGAAACCCAAGGATTAGCAGAATAAATCCCATTTAAATGGGTTTAGATTGAGGGTTGGCAAACTTGGGGAAGAGGATTTAGACATTCAATAAGGATTGTTTATTCTTTTTCATTTTACGGCCATTCTAGCACAGATAGAAAGTGAAACCTTAGGGGCTATGTCAATAAGTCAAATGAGAAAAAATGGGAAGTGATTTGATTACGGTTTGTATAGTTATGTCCGGAAATATTTGGACACTGACACAAGTTTTGTTACTTTGGCTGTTTACTGAAATATATTCAAGTTACAGTTAAATAATGAATATGGGCTTAAAGTGCAGTCTCTCAGCTTTAATTTGAGGGTATTCACATCCAAATTGGAAGAAGGGTTTAGGAATTACAGCTCCTTAATATATAGCCCCCTCTTTTTCAAGGGACCAAAAGTAATTGGACTATTGACTCAAGATTCAGGAAAGTTCTAGAGAACCTCAGGGCAGATGATCAGATAGGATCTGTATTGTGTATTAATAAACTAAGATCTGGATCGTTTTTCACAGTGAAACAGGACTAACATAAGAGCCATCTATTTAAAACATCCATACACGAATGAAGGCACAAGCACAGGCAACAACAAATCCTCATTTCTCCCAACAGCTCCCTCAGTAGAGTCAGAAATGATCCAGATACTCCAAAAGCCATTAGAGCCATTATATGTGTAGTGTAGAATAGCGTCCGTTCTGCCGCCAGAGAAACATTAGCGTCCTCACTCAGAGAAACAAAGCCTTATCCCAGGTAGCACCATGCACACCTCCGGCCTGTACGGCTCTGGCCAAAAGGAGTGCACTAAATAGGGAATAGTGTGCAATTTAGAACCAAATATCTGTCATGGTACTTCAGCGTGGCATTACACATATGTAGAATGCACAGTGTTGCTGCGTGTGTATGTTCTCGTTTGAAATGGAAATACAACAGCAGGACTTCTGCATGGCTAACAGTCTTGGTCTAAGCACATTAGAAGCAACGTTATGACCCAGCAGCAGAGGTTGTGACATTGAGAACAACATGAACACATTGAGCCCTCTGAAAACAAAACTTTAGGGGTTCTTGGTTTTGAAGCTATGGTGGAGCCCTCGAGAATTTCTTCAAGGATAAGGGATACTTAAAGGGTTCTTCTGAGGATTTGTAGGGATTCCCCTACAGTTTGAATTTGAAGAATCCCAAAGAGATCAGAGACCAGTTCTTCTTAGAGTGTAACAAACTACAGGGACAGACACACACGGAGACCTACTGTAGGTTCTAACCATGAAAGATACTTACAACACCAACAGTTTCACTGCATTCACACTGTCTGTTTAAGGTGGACATAGAAAAAGGCAGAATTTTCTAAAGACTGTTTTATTACTCTACGAAGACTGTCTGGATATTGAGTTTGAGAATTCATGTGAATGACTCTGTCTACAGGGAGGGACATAAATCAAACTAATGACGTTTCGATTAAAACTATTGGCTGTGCCATTAGTCTTTTGTAAACGCTGTGGAGACGACGTTGAGCCAATCAATACAGAGATTAGCTCCACCTTTTATAGTCTCCCAAAACAAAGGATGTCAAAGACTCTAATGCAGAAACACTGGCGAGCGGAGATCGATGAAAAACCTGTCAATACCCCTTTTCTATACTGTACCGCATTCCTTCAAATGGTTTTCATTGAAATAAATAAGGCCATCTTCACCAACCGACTAGATTCTGCCTGTGCGTCTCTCTGTTACCACCTCATCTGTTCCCAGGGTAACCCTGTGGTGTTGGCTCGTTGTCTAACAGCTCCAGGAGGTGACAGACAGTTGGAATGGTAGTGGGGGAAGTGAGGCGAGGGAAGGTTGCGGGGGGTTGAAAGTGTGCACTGTGCGAGGCACAGGTAGAGCCCTGCAGAGCCCGGCCTGTGAACAGTGTCGATTCACTGCAGAGT
Organism: Esox masquinongy; assembly: GCA_016801175.1. NCBI lineage: Eukaryota > Metazoa > Chordata > Actinopteri > Esociformes > Esocidae > Esox > Esox masquinongy. Next base: position 121,948 of record JACXGI010000334.1, read on the forward strand.
GAGGGAGGGTAGGGGGTGAAAAAGCTCGAATCTGGGTTTGGTCCTCTGGGATGGACTGGGAAACCTATCAACGTCAGGTTGAAGGAGCTTGGCGGCTCTGGGAGTGACAGAGAGTGAGAGAGAGAGAGAGTGAGACAAAGAGAAAAACACAGAGAAATAGAGTGAGATATAGAAGGAGGAGATAGGGAAAGGCCAGAGAGAACCACTGAGAGAGTGTTTAAACAGGAAGTCAGCCAGCTGGACATTGGTGGTAACAGGCTGCAGGGACAGGAAGTATCAAATACCACATATCACAGACGTGACAACAGTCACTGAAGACATTCTGTATCAAAACAAAAGGCCCTCTGAGTCTCCCTGCCTGCATCACGATCTTTTGCAATGATACAGATAGGAACGCAGTGGCTGTGTTGATCTCCAGAAGGTCTTCTCCTGCTCAATTAACACCTTTCCTTCAAAAAAATGTATCTGTCCTTGTTTGTAGCCAGTGTCATTAATACCAGAAACTTCAAGCGTTACTGTGTCGTCCTTAAAAAAAACTGCAAGATCAATATGAGGAGGCATATGTTGTTGGATTTCTAGTTGTTATTGAGAAGAATAATTATAAGTTCCTTGTGGTGAAAAACAGAGCATCTTAAAAGCCCACTGGAGAGTCATCGCTGTTTCTGACTATATAAATGAATAAATCATCCTTTCTTTCACAAAATACTGATTCACTATATTTGATTTTAGAAACAGCAAGTGCTTTACAGACTTCGGGGGTCGGGGAACAACAAAATATATCCGCAAACTCATCCAGCATTTACGCAAGGTTACTAGTTCTGCATAGGATGTAATGAAATGTCATTTCTGTGCCAAACCATCCCATTAACAGATGTTCATATAACATTACATACACCGAGGAGCAAAAACATTATGACCACTCACAGGTCAAGTGAATAACTTTGATAATCTCCTAACAAGGACACGTGTCAAGGTCTGGGTAGATTAGATGGCAAGCAAACAATCAGTTCTTGTAGTCAACGTGTTAGATGCAGGAGAAATGGGCAGGAGTAAAGACCTGAGTGACTTTGTCATGAGCCAAATTGTTATGGCCAGACGACTGGGTCAGATCATCACTGAAACAGCAAGGCTTGTGGGATGCTCCCGGTGAGCAGTGGTGAGTACCTACCGACAGTGGTCTGAGGAGGGACAAACCACAAACCGGCAACAGGGTGTTGGGTGACCAAGACTCATCAAAGCACGAGGGTAACGAAGGCTATCCTGTCTGGTCTAAACCGACAGAATGTCTACTGCGGCACAGGTCACAGAAAATGTTAATGATGGTAATGGAAATAATGTGTCACAACATACAGTGTATCGCACCCTGATGCGTATGGGGCTGCGTAGCTGAGACCCGGTCAGAGTGCCCATGATGACCCGTCCACTGTCGAAAGTGCCTACAATGGGCACCTGAGCGTCGGAACTGGACCTTGGAGCAGTGGAAGATGGTCGCCTGGTTCGATGAGTCCCGTTTTCATTTACATCACATGGATGTGCTCCGTTTACCTGGGGAGGTGATGGCACAAGGATGCACTGTGGGAACACGACTAGCCAGGGGAGGGAGTGTGATGCTCTGGGCAATGTTCTGCTGGGAATCCCTGGGTTCAGGCATTCAAACTTGACACATGCCACCTACCTAAACATTACTGCAGATTAGGTACACCCCATCATGGCAATGGTATACCCTGATGGCAGTGGCCTCTTTCAGCAGGATAATGCGCCCTGCCACACTGCACACATTGTTTGGGGATGGTTTGAGGAACGCAATGAAAAGTTCAAGGCGTTGCCCTGAGTGTGATTAGAAAGGTTGACAGGCATTCTGTTAATTGAATCATTATATGATCATTATATATCTCTACTATTCTCTGCAGATTACACATCGTTGCCGATTGACATTTCAGAACCATGTGCAATCACACCCCACTAAATAAAAGGTACCTGTAGGGTTCTGACTTTATTGGGTACTGATAGAATTCACCACAAAAAAGTTCTGAGACCTGAGAAATCAAATATCTGAAGTTCAATATCTGAGAACTGTGCTTTGTGCAGGTGGAACATTCTAGTCCCAGGGTCTGGAGTTTACACAGAGTGAAGCAGAGGTATTTCTCTATTATCCCCATCAGAGTGGATTATGACTTACCATTGTTTTTCCAAGAGCCTTTATTTCAATCCTCTCATTTTGAATTGGAACACAAGAGATTCATATATTGTCTTTCAATTCATGTCTGGAGTTTGAGAATCTTGTCACATACAGTGGATATAAAAAGTCTACACACCCCTGTTAAAATGCCAGGTTTTTGTGATGAAAAGGATTGGGACAAAGATAAATCATGTCAGAACGTTTTCCACTTTTAATGTGACCTATAACGTGAACAATTCAATTGAAAAACAAACTGAAGTCTTCGAGGGGGAAAAATTAAAAATAAAAACCTTACAATAACCTGGTTGCATAAGTGTGTAAACCCTCTTATAACTGGGGATGTGACTGTGTTCAGAATTAACAAATTACAATCAAACTCATGTTAAATAGAAGTTATTACACACCTGCCATCATTTAAAGTGACTCTGATTAATCACAAATAGAGTTCAGCTGTTCTAGTAGGATTTTCCTGACATTTTCTTAGTTACATCTCAGAGTTAACGCCATGGTCCGCAGAGAGCTTCCAAAGCATCAGAGGGATCTCATTGTTGAAAGATATCAATCAGGAGAAGGGTACAAAAGAATTTCCAAAGCATTAGATATACCATGGAACACAGTAAAGACAGTCATCAGCAAGTGGAGAAAATATGGCACAACAGAGACATTACCAAGAACTGGACATCCCTCCAAAATTTATGAAAAGACGAGAAGAAAACTGGTCAGGGAGGTTTCCAAGAGGCCTACAGCAACATTAAAGAAACTGCAGGAATTTCTGGCAAGTACTGGCTGTGTGCTACATGTGACAACAATCTCCCATATTCTTCATATGAATGGGCTATGGGGTAGGGTGGCAAAATGGAAGCCTTTTCTTACAAAGAAAGACATCCAAGCCTGGCTGAAGTTTGCAGAAACAAAAATCAAGTCCCCCAAAAGCATGTGGGAAACTGATGAAACCAAGGTTAAACTTTTTGGCCATAATTCCAAAAGGTATGTTTGTCACAAAAACAACACTGCACATCACCCAAAGAACACCATACCCACAATGAAGCATGATGGTGGCAGCATCATGGTTTGGGGCTGTTTTTCTTCAGCTGGAACCGGGGCGTTAGTCAGGGTGGAGGGAATTATGAACAGTTCCAAATGCCAGGCAATTTTGGCACAAAACCTTCATCTTTCAGCATGACAACGACCCAAAGCACACATCCAAATCCAGAAAAGCATGACTTCACCAGAAGAAGATTAATGTTTTGGAATGGCCCAGCCAGAGCCCAGACCTGAATCCAATTGAACATCTGTGGGGTGATCTGCAGTGGGCTGTGCACAGGAGATGTCATCGCAATATGACAGATTTGGAGCGCTTTTGCAAAGAAGAGTGGGCAAATATTGCCATGTCAAGATGTGCCATGCTAATAGACTCCTACCCAAAAAGACTGAGTGCTGTAATGAAATCAAAAGGTGCTTCAACAAAGTATTAGTTTAAGGGTGTGCACACTTATGCAACCAGGTTATTGTGAGTTTTTTTATTTTTCCCCCTCAAAGATTTCAGTTTGTTTTTCAACTGAATTGTTCACGTTATAGGTCACATTAAAGGTGGAAAAAGTTCTGACATGATTTATCTTTGTCTCATTATTTTACATCACAAGAACCTGGAATTTTAACAGCGGTGTGTAGACATTTTATATCCACTGTACCACCCTGAGCCAGATCTTTGAGTTTCATCACAGCTATCAACACAAACGTAGCAGTACCCAGTCACACCAGCAAGAATTTGTATTGTCGTCAGTAGGCACTGTGGCGGTGATGTCCTTCAACTCACACAGCGATGATGCAGGTTTCACACAGTGCTTTTCTGACTGTTTACCCTTGATATCATCCTTTCTTCCTGCCCCCTCCCACACAAAGCTATTTTCATCACTGCTGCTGCTCCTGCCAAGCCCAGATGAAGTCACTCCTTCTTTGGTGTGACATCCCTAAAAACGGCTTTGTTTTAATTCCACAGAATACAGACACAAAAACCACAGCCAAGGAAGTTAATCAAGCGTAAATGCGGTTTACCCGGAATTCCGAGGACTTTTGGAGGTGATTTAACGATGTTATGGATCATCGCATCGGACTGTTTGACAAACACCTCTATCTCTCTTCCTCGCCTTCCTGTCTTACTCACACATCAGACGGCCAGGTAGTTGTGTGACATCGCCACATCTGCCTAGCAACTGTCAAACTGAGTGTGTTTGAGACCTCCCCAAGTCCTCCGCAATGAAATTCCACTGACGGAGCCCTGCAATCCCCCCGGCTGAGTCGTTAGTGTATGAAGTGCCGACTAATCAATGTTGTTATGTTACTTCACGTCAGCATCGCACCAGAGCACCCATGACGTTTAGCAACACCACTGTGAAAACGTTGATGTTCACGTTTCAGATTAAAGGTTCCCTGAGCAAACAAGTCTGAAAATTGGCAACAGCTGAGCTGACCAGTTTTACAGGCTAGTATCACCTTGAAAACATCACGAAGGACATGCGGTAATACATTAACGCATGTCTTGTGTCGGCTGAATGACAAAACAAACGTTCAGTTTGTAGAACGTTGAATACTACCATGATGCCTAAGAGCAGAGGCCATGGGAATGTCCATGTTATTTTGGGAGTTGGATGTGTGTTAGACTGATAGAGCGCTAGCAGTCAGTAATTGGCTGTGTCGCTGCCAGCTGCCATATGCAGCCCTGATTTCACTAACCAGCCAAGCTGAATCCAACAATTAGAAAACAAAGACATGAATTGGCTCTGTGAAGCCAAATGCCAGACAACAAGAATACAACAACGTTTTACTCAATGAATAATACTGTTGTAAATGCACTACAAAGGAATTATATGGTGGTGAGACTGGTGGCTTAAAAAGTGCATTCTAGTCAAAGACAGATCTGTGTCTGGGATGTCTGCTTCAGCCCGAGTGGAAACTGGCGCATGGGGAGAGATAAAATGAGAGATACAAGTGAAGGACAGACATTGCATCATCTCATTAGGCCCCAGTGAATACTGTGTGGTATGTTTCTCTGTATGTACAAGCCTGATGATAGGGAAAAAGGATGACATGAGATTCCAGTAAAAGCCTTTGTTTAAAGGTTACCACCCGGAAGCCAATTCAAAGTGACATTTACCGATGCAGGGAGATGCAATCATCAACGGGGGAAGCGTTGGTTCATTGTTGTGTGTTTAAAACACAATGTGATGGTCATTTTACACAACACATCTATCTAAAGGCTGCTTTAACAGTGGGTCTGTTGACACTGACATAAGACCGCAATAGCAGTAACATAATCATTGAGTAGTTATCTGACATCTTTTTTTTAATTGAGCATTTACCAAAAATCCCTGAATAATGTGAAATAGAAACAGGTTTCGATTTTCAGAATTATGCTGGTAACTATGCCAACAGACGCTGCTACATCTCAACTTCACACTTTCAAAAAAAATTATACATTATTTAACCTATAGCGCTTCTCATAGAATTGTAAAGTGCTTCAAAATAGTAAAAAATAACTAAGAGAAAATGTGCAATACATCACAACAGGTCAGTCAGTTGAGTCCATATCTGAATTGAGCATCCTGCGAAGATAGAGAAGGATCAGGTCAGGGCTTGAGCAAAGAGAGGTAGTCACAGGATTGTAGATTATGATGGTGATGTAGTCTACTGATGATCTTGTGGAGAGAAACAGCATGATCTTAAAGTGGCTGGACTCTTCCCCTCTGTGTGATATCCACTTGGCTGATGCCTCAGCAGCTCTCTGACAACAGAAAGTTCACCACCCGGTTCAGAAGGTCTGTAACAGAATAGTAGCCAGTTTCCTCAGTACAAGTCTTCTAGCACAACTTTGGTCTCTTTCCTCTTCCACTCATACATCAGTCTACCCCTTCAAATAATCTTCTCAAAAGATCAGGAACTGGCATCATGTTATCAGGTCCCAAAGAATTGGTCAGTGTTAACAATAACCTGTTAATTTGTGTAACTGAGACTCCAAAACACCAGATACCATATGCAATAAACGTAATGTTATTTTCATTTTAAAAACATATTAAAATCAAGTAAAAAAAAAAAACAAATGACATGAATATTTTAAAGTGCACATGGGGCTCTGAGCACAGGCTGCTGCAAATGTGCCATGGCATTTATAGCATTATACGCCTGCGACCGGCAGT
>JACXGI010000334.1:128419-150425 GCA_016801175.1 Esox masquinongy
CCCCCCCCCCCCCCCCCCCGAATGGTCCACCATCCTCCCATCTGTCCTGTCCAGTCCGACTTAACTGGAGAAAACCCAACTGGAGAAAAAACTGAAAACAACTCTACCCATCCGTCGTTCACTGGTTCGGTGTCTGCACTCTGCAGTTAACCCAATCGATGTCAAATCTAGCCCTCCAGTTTCCACAGATCAGCTCATCTGTCCCGGTATTTGATTGTGTATTGTTAAGACCTAGGGTGGCAGTGATCACACCAGGATAGCCAGAGGTGTATGCAGCCAATCCTGTCTCTCCCCTTATCACAACAGCAGCACCAGCCCAGACAACACAGGGCCGAACGCCTCAGTGAGTTTCCATGGCTACCACCACCTCAGCTCCAAATCCTTTCTACTGTTGCCTAGTAGGAGGGGATATCACTAATCACTCAAAGGAGTCACTGTAATTACTTATAACACACAACTGCAAATAGTAGCCTATTGATTATGGTTCCATTTCCAAGCACACTCATTAACAGCACAAACATGCAAACAGACCAACAAACACAAACGGGCGCACACAGAGATGGCTGAGGGGAAAATTATATGGCTATATGGTAACAGCTCGAGTGCTTTGGCAATTGATATCAGATCAATAGGTAGACACACAACTAGACACATAACTAGAACCCCTCCCCCATCTGCCAACAGGTGACGATGCAGATATGTCCTAAAAGCAAAGCTATTGACTCAAATGATGCCAGAACTGTCTTTTTTCTATGCTTCTCTGCACAAGTAGAATGCACATTTGATTTTGTGTTAAACATAATTTGCCTCACTATGTGAAAACATCCACTCTAAGGAAAGGTCATGGGTCAAAATTAGTAAATTGAAATAATTTCATAACAAATATAAGAACACTGAATCTTTCATATTGTCTAGAAGGAAGTAATAATGTTACCTGCAGGGGTTTGATGTGGGATGAGGAGAGACCATCACGGTAGTGAAAGATTCAATTTCCAGATGTTTTATACATTCTTTTATATTGCACCTAAAATCTTCCTATAGAAGTATAGTAAACCATGGAGCATTTAGCGTTCCGAGTGAACATTTAGCCAGTCCGCACAAATATTTCAGGCTAAAAAGAGGCATTTCAGCTTACCACAACTACTTAAAGGAAAATGTCAACGCTTGTCTCCAATACCCTCCAACAACTTGGTTGGAACTCTTATAATCCAAATCCGTTGGAGTTTTTAAAATCGTTGACCAACTTCACGAAAAAACACAATTTTTGACAAAGGCAGGAAAAAAATTGTTTGAATGATGAGAAGCCTACAACGTCCACAGTGCATTGTGGCAGGAAGGCAAGTCAGAAAACGCGTCTAAAAATAGACAAGTGCCGTTTTGTCTCCGGCGTGATAACAATCACTATTCTGCGGCTGTGTAGTTTGTTAGCAGGCCACTTGTTTGGTTCTGTGCACAAATAACACCGACAACAACCTAGACAAGCTAGCTTACTAGCCTGATTGTCCGTAAAAAAAGCTAACTAATGTTGTTATGGCAGCTTTCAATCCTCAAACGTGCGCTACGGGATCTTGTATTTGTAACAAGCAAAGATTTTCATGAAATATGACATGAACACAGCCAGAGAAGCAGCAGATGTCCATGGATGTAGTCAGCGTTTCACACCTAAAAATTATGAAAGGAATAGGCAGACCAAGTGGATGGGTAGCAATTTATTATCACAACAACCTATATTAAAGCCAGACGCTATTGTTGATATTCAAATCCTGGCTCCAAAGTGAACTGTGGACAAACAGCAATCCACCACCCACAGCCACAAGAGAATGACTTGTGGAGTTGTAGTCTTTTAGAAAGAAGAAAGTATTGGCACCTTGTACATTTATCAACATATTTGCTGATAGGAACATCCGATGGCTCTATCAATTAAGGATAACCGCGACTGAATATACAATTAAATTGTAGCGTGTTCGCTACTACATGGAGTGAAATGAAACACATGACTATATTTATTTCCCGGATCTCACTCGCCAAGTCGAGCTGATTGGCCGCTCCGGTGATCAGCTCGACTTGGCCGGATCTTAGCTCCCCCAATCAAAAGCTTCTGGCGCTGCTAGTGGGATGAAGATTAGTGGTTTTGGGTTAGTGCTAATGTTATTATTTGGGTTACGGAAAATAGTTTAAATAGTTTGAAATCAAAAGTGAAGTGTACATCTTTGAGTGTGCAAGTGTAGCGCATCCTTTTTACAATTTAGGATGTTGTGAAAACAAATGAATGACAACACCAAAAAATATGTTGGTTACAAAAATAACTATTTGGTCTTTGGAAAAGGATATGTCCAAAATTTAAATAATCACCTGAACCGTTTTTGTACGAAAGAAGTGTCAGACCAAAAGACAAAGCGTAACAGTTCTCACCATAGGATTTTTCATGCAGATTGTGCATTCTACGTCGGACGTAGAATTACGACCTATAGCTGCTGCAACCAGCCTGTAGTTATAAGCTAGCATGCCACTATTGTACCCACAGACAGGGGCCCCGCCAGGGATTTTGGACACCCTGAAAATATATCACATCGGCCCTATCCAGAAGGGGGAGGGGGCGACGCATACAGTGGTTTTGGAGCCAAAGCACCTTTAGAGGTGTGCGATTGTTTAATATTGGGTGTGAGTGCACAGGGAATAGTATCACTACTGTATATACTAAATACTGGGTATAAATTCTGTTTATAGACTCTATGATTGATGTACATTGTATAGGCATGGGATGCATTGTCATTGTATATCTTTCTTATTTGGTTACCGTCACTTTAAGACAGATGGTGATTTAACTTAACCGCAGTGTGTTCAGCTGTAAAGACATGGGTGTGCGGGGTATTGGACGGCGGAGCAACACAGTTTTCTTACCATAGTTGCATGAGTTATATGTAGGAATTACTTTGTCTAAGATTTCTTTAACGTACTCTGTCAACTGTAAAGCAAACGAAATAAACACCATACATTTTATTATTCATAACTACGTGGATTCCAGTGGAAGTCTTTTCTTTATAATATTAGCATGCACACGAGTCAAGGAGTTGTTGCCAGCACGCTACTACTAAAGCTGAAGGCGCCGTCCGCTCTTATAAGTGGAATTCGCTATTTGATAGAAGACTGATACCCTCTATAAGAAATATGCTAAAGGCCATCTTTTACAGTCTAAATGTTTTACTCCCAGAAAGGGAGTAGGGCTGGTTCAAGGGTATGGGGATGGGCAGACAGGGAGTAGGGCTGGTTCAGGGTTATGGGGATGGGCAGACAAGGAGTAGGGCTGGTTCAGGGGTATGGGGATGGGCAGACAGGGAGTAGGGCTGGTTCAGGGTTATGGGGATGAGCAGACAAGGCTGATGAGCCTGAAGTTGCATCTGTTGGGCCTGGCACCAGGCAGGGGCAGAGACAGAGGCGTCGTTAGGATCACAATACATTCGGGGCTTAGCCCACCCTCCTGCCCCGCCCGGGATAGAAAGTGCAGGGTTTTGAGTGTACATGCGGTGTACACGCTTTCGATGTACACGCTAGCGGCCTACACGTCTACATTGTCATAATGCGCGATCGGAATTATAGATGAATAGATCAGGGTTTTTTTTTTGGTCCTTTTGAGATTCGGGGCTATTCATAAAAGATCCGAGGCTATAGCCCCGGAAGCCCAGGGCTAACGACGCCACTGGGCAGGGACAACTGATTTAGTACCGATAGTTTGCCTGCATTGATTAAATGTCGGCTAAAAGAGGAACGAAATGTAATCACGCTGAATTTCCTGTGAAGATATTAAGTAACTAACGTTAGGGGTGCAAAAGTAGCCTATTTCACTATGGACTAAGCTAACAGGTTAACTTCCACCACTCACGGACTACACACACCTTCCTTTTTGAAAAATTGGGTAACATACTGTCGCCCTTTCTTTTCTCTCTTCTATCTATTCTTTTCGTTTTAGGAAACAACACTTTTCTTTAGTAAGTGGAGACATCCTTCATGCTCCACCTGCAATTCAGTGCTAGCAAGTATCGTTCACGCCTGGTTTGGAGACAGGACCGAACCATTTAATGCGGGGTGGGGGGGTGGGGGTGGGCAATGCACAATACAGAGGCTCTCTGGATGTATAATTCTGCCAAAAATGAGAAGATAGGTTAATAATTTAATGTTTTAATAATTGAAAGATTTTTTACCTAATGTTCTAATAATTCTTAGGGCCCCTGTCAGTCACGGGCCTTTACAATCGTCCTAACTCCCCCCCCCATACGGCGCCTCTGCCCACAGAAATATCTTCACATCACTTTATATAGATACATTTCATGTTTTTGCGTTGTAAGTTGGAAAAAGTGGGAACTAATAAACAATAAACAAAAATAAACAATATTTTGATGTACTCCCCATCAAAATCTCCCCTTAGAGTTAAAGCCATATGCTCCAGTGATTCCTCTGAACTTTCACAATATTGCATCACACTGGTGGACCTCATGGAATAAATTAATTTGATAACTTATTTTTTTTTAAAGTATGTGTGGACTTGGAAAATATCAATCTGAGTGCCTGCGGTAAGAATTCAGAACCCATCACTTCCTCCACAGTTTGTTGTGTAGACACAGTGAAATATCTCATGTACATAAGTATTCAGACCCATTGCCATGACACTCCAAATTGAGCTGAGATGCATCCTGTGTCCATGAGATGTCTCTAGAATGTGGCTGGAGTTCACCAGTGGCAAATTAACGTGATAAAACAGGATTTAGAAAGGCACGCACCTGTCTATATATGGACCCACACTTCACAGTGCATGTCAAAGCAAAAACCAAGCCATAAAGTCCAAGGAGCTCTCCTTAAACGGCTATGAAAGAATTGTGTCAAAGCATAGATCTGGGAAAGGTTATAAAAGAAATTGCTAAAGCACTGAAAGTTCTCAGCAGCACAGTTGGCACCATCATTATGAAATGTAAAAAGTTTGGAAATTAGCATAGCCAGTTCTGCCAGGAAACCCGAGTGGTAATTGGTCAGCAACGCATCAGCTGATGCAGGATCGCTCTTATCACATGTCAGATTGCAACCTGTCTATATAACCATCAGGTTACTCACTCAGTCGGTTGTTGAGCTTGTAACAGCATGCAAGTGCACGGCCACCCACCACCCCTGCCTTCACCTGTTCGATTCTTTGTCCCTTGTGGGGGGGATCAGTAATGCGTACTATGCTCATTGCCATGGGAATTGCATAAATAATAACAAGGTATGTTATTATGGTAGTATCGTATATACGATCATGTGATGGCAATGAGTTACCCTAAAGGAGCAGAACCTAATGCCAAGACTTGCATGTACAGGGCTGTACACAAGTTCTCTAATAAATGGTTAAACTCATACGTGGTGTTTTCTGTCTGAACCACCAAGACACTCCCTAGAGCTGGCCGTACATCCAAACTAAGTAAATGGGGCAAGACTGGCCTTGGTCATGGAGGTGACCAAGAACCTAATGGCCAATCTAACAGAGCTTCACAGTTTCTCTGCTGAGATGGGACAGCCTGCTGGAAAGACAACCATCTCTGCAGCACTTCATAAATTTGGCCTTTATGATACAGTGGCTCGACTGAAGCCACTCAAGTAAAAAGGCATGTGACATGCCGCCAGAAGGGGTCTAAGTGCAAAGATTTGCAGGCCGGATGAGACCAAAATCAAACTATTAGGCCAGACTGCCGAGCACTATGTCTGGCTAAAACATAGTTCATACACAGGCTAAAACAATACTTACTGTGAGGCATTGTGGTGGGAGCAAAAGAAATTGAAAGGGTCTGAATTAATTTCCCAAAGGGGTCTGAATATTTTCTGTTAACATGCTGTATATTAGAAAGAGAGGATTCACCTATTTCTCTTTTTGTGTGAAAGTTACCTGGGACACTTAACAAGTTTATTTGATATGAAACAGGTTTCATATCAAATGTTTATTTATTGTATGTTTATTCATTGAATGTTAAAAAGATAAAAATATATATATTATGAAACATTTCATTAAAAGTTTTTACAAATGAAAGTAAGCAATGCATGTTTTGGCACATTGGAGGGGAAAAAAAGCCATGTCACCACCCATATAGTGTTTTGGAAAAAACTCTTTAAATCCTCTCAAACCATCAGTTTCTCCGTTCTGGTCTAAATGTCCAAGTTGCAGGCCTCTCCAAACATCTATTAAGCACGGTTCTCTGACCACCCCATATCTGTCAGCTTACTTTGCCTGTAGTCAGCACCACACCTCTGAATAAAGCCTCTTCAAATAGTCTAAAGTGAACACTGACAAGAACCACATGTTTTGGCCATCACAGACAATTACCCATGACTCCTCACTCATCAGGAGCCTGTAAGATAGGACAGGGCCTCAAAGATGAAAGGAAAAACGGATCAGACCTCTTCAGGCTTGATATATCCTCTCTCTATGCTTGTGTGTGGTAATTAGCCCTCTAGATTATGGACAGCAGGAGTGCTGAGGGTAAGGATTTAAAGACATCCAGAAAGCATCAGGCAATTGATCTTCTTATCATCATTACATTAGACTTGAGGTCCACTTCCGTAAGGGTTATGTCTGAGGTAGAATCAATAGATGGGTTAATGTACTGTAATAGCTTGAGAGTCTGTATGGAATCTGGTCGTTAACATGATCCTCTATTGGCGGCTGTCATTTGATCAACACACTCTGGCGACCAACAGGATCTACCTACAATGTAACGGCCATTCCTGGATGGTCTACTGTATGTGATGTTACATTAAAGCTATTTACGCTATTAATAAATCCCACATTAGCAGACCCAGGACTCACCCAAAGCCAGGTCATCCGCGAATCTGACTGTCAGGTTGAAAAACCTCAAGTCCTAAAGCAGTTCTAAAGCAAACAGTGAATCACAAATGGTCGATCTCCAAGGCATTCCTTGTCCATCACCAAACATCTCTATAAAAAAACAACAAGGAAGTCTTGCATTCCTACTTTTTTCTTTCATTTCGTGTTTCTGGCAGTAGGTGAACTCATTTGAACTGTACGACACAGAGGCAAACTGTTTCGGTTTCATGTGAAGGAGATACCTAATTAATGGGACCGGAAAAGAAAAAAAATCAAGTGCACCTTTAAGCTTGTATACTGCTAGCCAAGCAAATCACTTAAAGAGCCTCCAGATAGGAAGCGCAAGAAAAGGTTTGCACCAGGAAAAATGGGGCTGTGCTTTCCTAAATGGTTGTACCCACCTATTTGTTTCACCCTGCCCAAAAACACTATCTATATGCACTCACAGTTCAGACACCTTGAACTTTGACTCATGAAGTCAGTGATCTCCCAATGTATAACCAACTGGTTTACAGTGGGTGTTCCATTTATTAGCTTAAGAAAATGGTGGAGAGATTTGTATTTGCCTTGTGTTGGTGATTAAAACGTCCTCACACAAATAGCAAAGTTGATACAGCGAGATTTTTACGAAAACAACGAGTACTACAAAGACCTGCTGTTTTTATGAGAGAATTTATATTAACATTTTTCTTCATCACCGTCAAACAATTTTATTCATCACATACAAGTCATAAAATGCCTGTCTCCAATTGCACTACAACCATTATTGCGGGTTTATAAGCTCCGTCAGCCCAGTAAAATAAACAGCGATAATTATTTCCATAATTCTAACTCTTCTTTGCCTCATGAGTAATACAACAAATGATCCTTTACCAGTGTGATTATGTACCTTCAATATGATCAGTATTATAAAGCCACACTTTTTGTGCCCTGCCACTCAATATACTGCGATTGCATAGCACTGGTGGATACAGTCACGTTGGAGACCATAAATTGCTTGCTGAATGCAATACATCTCAACTCACTAGTAAGTAATTCAGGGGACATAGGAGGCATGAATGTTCCTATGTTTAATAATGGACTATAAAGATACACAGCCCACCCATGTAATTCTGTTCCAGAACTGCAATCCCCAATGCCTCCCAGAGAGAGGGACACATGAAAAGAGGAAAATACAGGAGGGATTTTCCAAACAAAATTGCCTTGACAATAAAACACATAATAACAAGGGGGGAGTGGATTTGTTTTCTTACCAGTACGGGGCCTGCGCACACACTTCTTTTATTGGTAAAATGACAGAATTACATAAACCTATGAAACAGATACATCGGTTGAGCCCTTAAATGGTGCAGCAGTGAAGTCACTCCCTCGTAACAACATTAGTTATATCGTTGGGAGAAGGTTTGAATCCTGCTTCCAGATTTGCCCAGATGTCCCGACAAGGGCATTGCAACAGGCCAGCACAATCCAAGTTTGGGAGATTAGAAATAGAATTTGGCTGTCTTACGTTGTCAATTTGTAGAGTCCTTGTGGTGGGACTTGTGCCTGTGAGCTCAATCAAGGTAGAAAGGTAGAAGGCTGGAGAGTGCGTTCCTTCTGGCACGGAAAGATTCTAATTTAGACTTCCTGGTTGAGTGAGCAGTGAGATAAGAACCTGAACAGCATCGGATGTGCTTCAAAAGACACATCAACTGTCGCCAGTCCGCTGGGAGTTGCTGCACTGAAGCAGGGCCTTAATCACGAATTGGATATCATGCAATTGGGGAGAAAAACTGGATACAAAAAAAACTGCATGGGTATATAAACCCTACTTATTTAAACTATTATGTACATGGGGCTATTTGTCATATCATTTTCATCATTACCTTGTAGCGTGGCATAAACATGACCATTCATGATGTTTTTATCTGGTGGTCGAACTATTTTTAAATGGCACTCCTGTCAGCATCCAGTGTACATTTTTACACTTTCAAAACCCTTTCAGTCTCAAAACCTTACTGAATCTCAGCCACTTTCCTCCTGTCTTGATAAAACATTTGTCTTCTTGTGCACAGCCTTTTTTTCTAGTACATTTTTAATGTATATGCAGCATAATGTTAAATTGCAGTGTAGTTGGCTAATGTTTTGGGGGAATTTCCTTTTATTTATTTTTTAAACAAAAAAGTCTTGATTTATTGACTTTACTGGTATAGTGTACCCCAGTATTTATTTTGTTTAGGACTCTCTACTGGTCCATAGCTGTCTTACTTTTCCCCAAGCACTATACATTCAGTGAAAATGGGAAGTTTCTAGGAGAGAACGGTAGCCAAGTTGATTCAGCTATAAATGTGATGCATCCAACAGCACCATTAACAGGCATGATGATGATTCAACCCACTAGAAGCCACTTTAAACATATTTTACAGGAAACCTATTTGTATGCCTACAACATAAATCTTCTGTCACATAATTACAAAGGAGATTTAATATTTCAATCAAGCAGCTCCTTCAAGAAGTCAATTATGTGAAGGGGAAGTCAAGTTAATGGGATCCTGTGCTGTCATCCACAGCTATATGGCTTGGCTATCATCAGATTAATGAAAAATGATTACAGATTTGCTTCAGCCACATCATTACTCTATGGTGAGTGAGTTTGTGTGTGTGTGTGTGTGTGTGTGTATATGCATGTGCATGTGTGCTGACAAGCTGCTCAAGTATCAGCCTCTCATGGTACGCCTGAACAACAATGGTAATCAGTTCAAACTTGGTAATGATTTTCGGATTTCTGGGCAATGTTCACAGGCTGACAGTACGTGGCCTTCAAATGGGAGGCCTACATACTGTAAGTCAAGGGCAAGTAGCTAACGAGGTAGAGCTCAGTGTCAGGCATGGTTAAGCACTTAAAAATTAAATATTTAAAGGCCCATTTACGCTACAATGGTTTAATTTAGATTAACAAGCCAAATGGTAACACATGAAAATGTCTGGTAGTTACCAACTTAAACTAGCTAGTTAGCTTTTGGTGGAACATATTCTATGCTATGTGGGCCGCATTGGTTAGCAACATCCTAAATCCTAAATCCTAAATCTCTTTTCAATCTACAGTGGATATAAAAAGTCTACACACCCCTGTGAAAATGCCAGGTTTTTGTGATGTAGAAAGAATGAGATAAAGATAAATCATGTCAGAACTTTTTTCACTTTTAATGTGACCTATAATGTGAACAATTCAATTGAAAAACAAACTGAAATCTTCAAGGGGGAAAAATGAAAAATAAAAACCTTACAATAACCTGGTTGCATAAGTGTGCACACCCTCTTATAACTGGGGATGTGGCTGTGTTCATTATTAACCAATCACATTCAAACTCCTGTTAAATAGAAGTCATTACACACCTGCCATCATTTAAAGTGACTCTGATTAATCACAAATAAAGTTCAGCTGTTCTAGTAGGATTTTCCTGACATTTTCTTAGTTACATCTCAGAGTAAAAGCCATGGTCCGCAGAGAGCTTCCAAAGCATCAGAGGGATCTCATTGTTGAAAGATATCAGTCAGGAGAAGGGTACAAAAGAATCTCCAAAGCATTAGATATACCATGGAACACAGTGAAGACAGTCATCAGCAAGTGGAGAAAATATGACACAACAGAGACATTACCAAGAACTGGACATCCCTCCAAAATTTATGAAAAGACGAGAAGAAAACTGGTCAGGGAGGTTTCCAAGAGGCCTACAGCAACATTAAAGAAACTGCAGGAATTTCTGGCAAGTACTGGCTGAGTGCTACATGTGACAACAATCTCCCATATTCTTCATATGAATGGGCTATGGGGTAGGGTGGCAAGACGGAAGGCTTTTCTTGCAAAGAAAAACATCCAAGCCCGGCTGAAGTTTGCAAAAACAAACATCAAGTCTCCCAAAAGCACGTGGGAAAATGTGCTATGGTCTGATGAAACCAAGGTTTAACTTTTTGGCCATCATTCCTAAAGGTATGTTTGGCGCAAAAACAACACTGCACAATACCCAAAGAACACCATACCCACAGTGAAGCATGATGGTGGCAGCATCATGATTTGGGGCTGTTTTTCTTCAGCTGGAACCGTGGCGTTAGTCAAGGTGGAGGGAATTATGAACAGTTCCAAATATCAGGTAATTTTGGCACAAAACCTTCAGGTGTCTGTTACAAAGCTGAAGATGAAGTTCACCTTTCAGCACGACAACGAACCAAAGCACACATTCAAATCCACAAAAGCATGGCTTCACCAGAAGAAGATTAACGTTTTGGAATGGCCCAGTCAGAGCCCAGACCTGAATGCTATTGAACATCTGTGTGGTGACCCGAAGAGGGCTGTGCACAGGTGATGTCCTCGCAATCTGACAGATTTGGAGCGCTAAGGCAAAGAACAGTGGGCAAATATTGCCACGTCAAGATGTGCCATGCTAATAGACTCCTACCCAAAAAGACCGAGTGCTGTAATAAAATCAAAAGGTGCTTCAACAAAGTATTAGTTTAAGGGTGTGCATACTTATGCAACCAGGCTATTGTGAGTTTTTTATTTTTTATTTTTCCCCCTCAAAGATTTCAGTTTTTTTTTTAATTGAATTTTTCACGTTATAGGTCACATTAAAGGTGGAAAAAGTTCTGACATGATTTATCTTTGTCTCATTCTTTTACATCACAAGAACCTGGCATTTTAACAGGGGTGTGTAGACTTTTTATATCTACTGTATATGAAGTTTGAATGGCTGGCCTAGCTACAAATGGTAATTAGCAAGCCACTGTTAAAATTCAGAAATGCAGTGTTTGGTTCAGAAAACACTAAGTATAGAACCCTTTTGAGTCAAATAAAAGAATTTGATATGTCAAGCTTTTCATTTGACATGTCAAAGAAAAAAAATCAATTACAGAATGTTGTGTGTTTTGGATAGCTCACATTTTCTTTAGGTTGGTACCTGGCTGGCACTAACAAAACCAGCAAAAATACACTTTTGCAGTTTTTTTAAGCTGGTTGACCAAAGGTGACAAGAATGTTTACAACAGTTGTTGGTAATTCACAAGTATTTAGGTCTATTTTATAAGCATATACTTTCTATGAAATATTTTGACGCTACCCTCTTATCATAATGTCAGGAGCTCACGGTACCTCAGGCTTATGCCAAAGACATTTTTGGGTCTATTTACACTAACAACAGCTTTTGGGACAAGATGACAACTTAAACATTAATAAATATGACGACTGCAAGAATTGGTCTGAATTTTCATGAAATGAATGAGGCCACAAATATCTAAATGTACTGTAATGTAGCAGTTCATTATTATTCATGGCATTACCAGAGCTCTACCTCTACCCTTTTGAGGGAAACGGCATATCCTACAACAGTAGGCAAGAACCAGAAAAAAAATTCTTATTACCATCTGTTGTTTGTTGTTGACCGGTAACATTACTGCACAGTTAACTTCCAATGAAGTAGCAGACCTATACAGGATGTGCCACAACAGCTCCTCTGAGAACAGGACTTTGTGTAATGGGGGTTGTTGACAACAGCACAGATTCCTAAAAAACACAAAAATAATCGTGGGAAACTGTTGATAAGAGTCGGGGGGGTTTGGTCGACCCCACAAGAGCGTAATGACAGGGACTGACAGACTGGCGACGTCAAACACTGGCTGATGATGGTAATCATTCTGTCTGTACTCACGTCAAACCCTGCCTGATGATATAATGACTTTCGCTGGACTAACGTCACACACCAGCTGATGATAGTAATCACACTGGTACAGTGGTACTTTCCTGTTTAAGGAAGTCATTTAAAATAAAATTAAAAGCCCTTATCATTCTGATGGTTGGAGAGGGAGGAGGTGGGGGTTATGGTCAAAGTGGGTAAAGGAGTAATATTGGAAGAGATAAGGAAGCGATCATAGCCTGTGGTCAATGAGTTATAACCCGCTTGCGCTATTTTGCAAGGATGAGGTTATCAAAAGTTACCACTGACTTGCAAATGACACCCAACTGATGGCCGTATACACATTTAGTCACACAGAAAAACTTTTTTCTAATATTTAATCAAATCTGCTATGGGTCATTGTACAGTCACAAATACTTCAGCCATTGCTGTTGCAAGACAACACTTAACACTACTTAACCTAGCTACAGGGAAATATTGGCCAACATCATTTTATATCAACCTTAACATATCACTAAACAGGATGAGAGACCAATGTCTTACAGGTTACTTTCTCATACATAAAAAAAAATTAAGCACCCATTGCTTCTAATAAAATGTATTCAAACCAAAACGTTAGCGCAGAAATAATTGACCCAAGGCCCCTTACAAATCGGCCCCTTGTCAAGTGCAATAATAATAGTGGAGGTAAATGATCCTTGCTAAACAGGCTGTTCAAAGGGCCCTCCTGCAGAGTCTCGTTTAAGCCCTCCACTGGATGGCTTGTTCTTCAGGGGCTGGCTGAGGGAGATGATGTAATCACTCATCAAGCCTTTTTAAAACACCACGCAGTCGGGTGTTTCCTAACATCACATGACCATTATGAGACGTGTTGGCTAGGGTAGGACACATCCCCACGCAGGAAACATCAAGATGAATATTATGTCCACTCATACGCACTCACACACAAATAGACACAGAATAAACCACACACACAAACTGACACACATACAGCTCCGGAAAAAATTGAGACCCTTTTCCAAAAAAGTTGAAAAGGAAGGTTTTGAGTGAGGAACAGAAGGGTTAAAATTAAGAGATCACTGCAAATTGAACGCTTCTGTTCCTCACTCAAAACTTTCCTTTTCAACTTTTTTGGAAAGGAAAGAAAAAGGTGCAGTGGTCTCTTAATTTTTCCAGAGCTGTATATGCAGAGCTTATAATATGGTCAACTAACAGATGGTGCTCAGAAACCCAACATCTGATGCCTCAGGAATTGGGTACTCCCAACGCCATCCAACATCCATGATACACATACAGTATGTATCCGACCAGGGACCAGAAATAGTCTCAGCATCCGGACATCTACCATAGAGAAGTCACAAAAATGTTTATTTACCCCAACTCATGAAAAATACATTTTGGAAAAGGGAATCGAACTAGACCTGGTTTACCTCTTGAATGAATTAATGATGACCCAATAAATGCCAGTGTGCTCCCATAGGTTACTGTTGTATTTCAATAAGCCACTTTAAGTCCCCAAATTCTCTTCTGCCCTATTCAACATTCTCAGATGACCTGTTTGTAGACCGGTTGGTCATATACTAATATATACAACTGGGCATATATTGACTTTCATCTGTTAGATTCTGTCCATGGGTCTATTCATAGAGTCTATGACAGTCACATGGAAAACTCCTATCAAGAGGTATGGACAGGGTGTGTGGGTAGGGTGTGTGGGGCTCATCAATAACAGGCCCAGCACCACATCCCATCTATTGTCCTTTGCTCAGAGTTAGTCAGCACTTAATGTGTTGCGTTAAGTTTCTCATGCCCATATTCTATCACATCCCACCCTCGGCATTTCTGTACAAATCCGAAGGTCCATACATACTAGTATTTCTCTCTGCGACGAAGGACAGCTTGAGGCATGCTCATCTGTTGGCAGCTGGGTGGTTGCCTCTCAGGCACCATGCACAGAGCCAGAGACAGGACAGGAAGCTGTTGACAACGGACGGTGGAACGCAGAGGACGTGACCAGAGGACATGAACGGCCTGAACCACCACGGCCCAGAGACAGTTCCACTGAAGCAATGTACCAATCAATGGCGCTAGAGTGCTGGACTAAAGCGGTCATGGACCAATCGTGTTTTGTCCTACTCAGACATTTATGCTGAGTGGACTCTAGCCTTTGATTGACCCCTGCTTGTCTTGTAATGATAAAAAGCATTTGTCAGTGTCTGTTTTAATTTCACAATATGGTAAGGTCTGAGATCTAAAATGCCTCCTGCACATTCCCATCGATTACGAACTGTCCGGGAGGAAGCTATACTGTTAGCAACAGCACGTTTCACGTCGGATTCAATAGAACTAGAAAAATGGAGGGAAACATTTTAAATTGAGGAGTAGACTCACAATGTGTTCAGAATTACATGAGAATATGAAAATGTTGTTAACTGTCAAAGTCTAGGCAAGGCCACACAGTGGTATTCTAATATGGGATTGTGTTTACATCTGAACACACACACAAACATAATACATGCTCATCACACGCAGCTCAGCTAACCCACTATGCCCTGAGCCGTGCAGGATTACATAACAGTTTGTGAGGGCCAACGCCGGCTGCTGAGCTGTCTTACGACGATGTTTGGCCCTATTGAACAACAGCTGAAGGAGTACTCTAATCTAGACAATTGTACTCATGTAGGGCTGAATATGTCGAGGAGACAGGCAGAGTGACTGCTGGGTTTGTTAGTGTGTTTGTGTGTGTGTGATTGTGATCTTGGTTTTACAAGAAGTCCCCACAAACAGTAAAAAAAAAACGACAGTTTGTTCTCCACAAGGTTTTTTTAGCTGGTCCTAATGAGGAAATGGGTATTTCCAGGTTAGGGGTTAGGTTTAGGGTAAAATTTACCATTGGGGTTAGTGTTAGAATTAGTATTAGGTTTAGGCATTAGGTTAAGTTTAGGGCTAGATATTAGTGATAGGTTGAGTTTAGGCATACATTTTATGTCATTGAGTTTAAGGTTAGGTTAAGTTTAGAGGATAGGAAAAGCAGCAGATAGAAAAACAAAAAGTGTGTGGGTGTGTGTCTGTGTATGTTCGAATGTAATCAATGGGAATCTGCAGGAGGCATTTCATAGATCTTACCACATTGTGAAATTTAAACAGACACAGTCAAATGCATTTTATAATTACAAGACAAGCAGGGGTCAATCAAAGGCTAGAGTCCACTCAGCATAAATGTCTGAGTGGTGCAAAACATGACCGGCTCAGGACTGTGGCTAACCCTGCTCTGCAAATACATTAGCTCTGCAAATACATTAGTGCAGTTCATTCACTTCCCCCGACCTCAGGGGACTGGATAAACTCACAACACTGCCCATGCACATTCAACAGTCACATGGGAAGTATCTCATCCTGGGAGACAAGGTTCAATTCCCAAATGCTTTATTTGAATTGAATTTGAATTGGCAACACGCCACAAGAAAGAGAATTTGAAGTAAAGGTACATTTTTTTTAATTCTAATTTAGAAAATATTTTAGCATGAGGCCAGCTATTAATGCTAAAAATACACATACCATTGCAAATATTAGTTGAACTTTGTCATGACATGTTAGATTGTTCTCTTCCAAACTTTCTGATGTAATATATTCTGCTCATTAATTTCATTAGAAAAAATAAACAAAATAATTAGACCACTGTTATTATTAAAAATGAAAATCTTGCATCATTTTCAATAATATGCTACATGATATTTGTAACCATATTTGACAACAAAACACATGTCTTGGTGGTAGAATAAATGACACATCTTAATTTATATTCTACTACATTTAAATGTGCCATGTCTAGACATGAACAGAAGTTTTTTAACTGTAAAATTTTTGCAACCAATAAATAACAGTGAATCAACCCAAACAGTTGTGTAGCTGTTTGTGAACATTTGTTTAGTTGTGTGTGATCAAGCGTGTCCAAAAATGGAAGGCAGGCTTCTACGGTAATATTGGAGAACTGGAGCTAGCTAAGCATTTTAATGCCACAGAGGTACAATGATAACTAACTGCACAGACAGTATAATTTTACTGAAGTGGCCAGTGGCACAGAAGTGAGTTTCAACGCCACAATTTCGTCACAATGGCCCTAGACGCTAAAGTGTGGCTTAATCATCAGTGAGTTCCATAGAGGAGAATACTCAATGTAAGGGTGAGGTTGAGATGCGCAA
The DNA here is from genome assembly GCA_016801175.1 of Esox masquinongy. Taxonomy (NCBI): domain Eukaryota; kingdom Metazoa; phylum Chordata; class Actinopteri; order Esociformes; family Esocidae; genus Esox; species Esox masquinongy. The sequence goes on from JACXGI010000334.1 coordinate 145,132, forward strand.
AGGCTGGTACCATGACTGTAACTTACCTTTATTCTTGATGTTTACAACCACCCTCTTCCCCTCAGAAAAGAACATTCACACGCAGAGAGAGGCAACGTCAGATAGTGTTCAGACGCCATGAGACCCACATATGCACACAAACACGCATTATTCCAATCCACCAATTTTCCAATCCACCAATCCACATTACATCACAAAGGATTCAAACATTTGAAGGCTCTTGCTACAGAGATACTCGTGGGTACAAGAAATACCTGCTCCCCCACAGAGTCACCCATTCAAGAAAAAGAAAAGCAATCGGCCAAATACACATCTTTCTTAACGCACTTTCAAAATCTCTTGAAATGACAAACATTCACATTTGTCAATGCATTTGAAACACGTACATCTGCTTGAAACTATTATCTGAAATGCTTATATTTCACATTTCATCAATTCAGCCATCCAACGCTATAACGGGGGATGAGTCACTGGCTTACTCGGGTTGCCCCATGCCCTCCCTTAAGAGGGTACAGCACATCATATCAGGCTATTCGCCGACGTTGACACGAGTGGGTGGAGTCACCGAAGAAATATTTCTGTTCCGGCTTTGCGGGCTGCTGGTGTCCCCTTGGTGGTCTCGTTCTGTGTCCGGCAAACTGGGTGGAGCTATTTCCTACTTAGTCGGACCTGTCCCGGTTTATCTTTGGGCAGTGCCACAGTATACCCACAGTAATAATATAATAGCTCATTTGGGTCGGTCTGGATTACATGCTGAAGTATCTTTTTGGATCTAAGAATCGCTCTTTTAATTCCTCTGGTGTCCAGTTGAATCCCAGGAGGACTTGTGCTCTTGGACCACGCCTCAGGACTTGCTGGGCTGATGACTCATGGCGGTCCCTGTCGAAAGTCCACAGGGACCATCTGGCTGGTGGCCGCCTTATACTTTGTCAGCCAACATGTACTGTATGTAGACAATTAGTACACCAAATACAGATCAAGTGTAAACCATCTCAGACCCATACCTGGGAGGCAAGTTCACAGGGGACAACTATGTGAAGAGTAAAAAGCAGTGTGCAGTGACCTGTTCACGGCGGGCAGACAGACGTGCCGTCCCGGGTAAGTCCTTGGGCTCAGCCGCCCAGCCAAGGCAGGACAGAACCTGAGTCACGTCTGTCTCCGGAGGACAGGCAGACTATTACTGACACGGCCGGCTCACTGCAGACCCAGAACATTTCCTTGAGTGCCTTAATCCATCTTAGGTGTCGGGGTTAGTGGTTACACTGGCCACGTCTCGCACACAGACACTGGAGTCGAGGATACAGTGCAGCCAAACTGGTGGGTTGCGAGGGGATCAATGTGCCGTGCGTGTTGGAGATTTCATAACACGTGACGTTTAGCTTCTTGTGTTTTGAAAGGATGGGTCAGCAAACAATGGTTGAGATCATATGGTAATTATGTGCGTGTGTATGCGTTTGTGTATTCGTGCATGCATGTGTGGGGAATAACATTACAGCCAGAGTGTTTCCAAATCTCAGTCCTTCCATGTCAGCAGAACTGGGGCAGACAGACTACTAATGCAAACCAGTCTTTTTTGCCGCAGCCTTACGGTAAGTATATGATGACAGGTGTACAACCACAGACTTTCAAATCTCCACATCATTAATATGCAAAGTAGCACAGGCACACCAAACATCACGTTTCAAAGCAATGAAAAACGACTCAAAATTTAAAAAGGAAATATCTTGATTCCATGTGCAATTGTAAGGTAACCACCTGCAATAGGATCGTGTTTCTGCTTAACATGTTGGCAAATCCTGTAGCTGAACCAACATACTTACTCAAGTTGAATTGTACGTTCGCACGACATAGAATTTTAGGTTAAGTGAACACAGTTCGACTTGCAATGGTATTTTACCTTACTTCAATAGTATTATATACCCCTGGCAGAAAATAACTTTTACAATACACTGCATATCATCAGTTTTTTTTGTAGACCTATTTGCCTGCATGTCACACTTTTAATCCCCCAACCGGCGCTGAGAACATCTGCGAATAAATGGATTATTGAAATTCCAAATCATATGAACCAGAATAGCCGTCTCCATACAAAAGATGTAAAAGGTTATGTTTATCAACCGATTGGATTTGTTTACAAATTGTTTTATGTGGAATAAGGTTTGTTGATTCAATATAAAGCTGCAATAGTACTGTGAGTTTGTTCAATATTTAGACATATTGCTGAACCAACATACAAGGTTGCCTTCCAAAAGCAAACAGATATTTGCAATTTCATTATGCTGAATACAGTTCCAGAATGTTCTTAAGCAAGATTTGTGTCTTCCTCCTACACTACACTCATGAACTTGCTTTTTTCAAAGTAGCTGTCCAACCTGCTAGTTGTTCACTGTGGGTATTTAGTCACTTTCGCTGGTTGTTCAATTAATCATTCCCTCAGCCAGCCTAGACACAGAGAGCTGAGGGCTCTGATCAATACCTCTGTGTGTATTTCTGACTATGTTGCTGCCAGAGCTGCTTTGACTCAACTTATGCATACTGAGAAAAAGGAGCGGCCATTTTGTTCTCCAGGCTACTTGCAATGAAAAAGATCAGTCAGTTAGAAACAACAGAGATATTAGAGTCTTCCATTTCATTCCACATCCTTCATGCCTGACTGAAAGTGGATGCGATCTTGTTTTTCAGCAGAGCCTATTAAGTGTTCGACCTCATTCTTTGAAATGGTCATAACGCAATGATTGAAGTCCACTTTTGTTGGAATGTGATGTTTTGTAGAAGTTGTTTTTTTTAATGAATATATTACCCAGTGTACATTTTGGTCAGGTTCCTTAAAATGAAAAATAACATATTTTGCATTAAATCTGATAGAGTAACAGAAAACAAATTGGGGGATTTGTTCTAACCATTAGTGAGATTGCTTTACCCTGTGATCTCATTCGTGTCTGGTCCATTCATTTGATCATAACTGAAAATTGGACGTTAAGTACTACGTCAGCATACTTGCGGGATGAACTTTGAACTTTCCCCAAAACCTCAAAGTATAATTCTGTGACGGAATACCTTGCAGCAGTATAGAAAAGTGGAGTAGGAATAATATTCTTTGAGGGAACTAGGTATGTGTTTGCCTTGATCTTTTTAATTGACTCAACTTTTTTCCACAGCTTGATAGACTATGCTCTTTACTAAAAGACCTACAATAAGAAATTCCAACCTTTTAGTCGGGCATTCCGGCAGGAAATGCTGATGTTAAGACAAGCTTAGGGTGTGATCAAAAATAGATTATAGGTCACAGATAACAACATTCTTAGATTCTTAGATAACAGGCCAGTTTTCTAGCTCTCTAATCTCATGTTCCTTACAGTCAACTGACTTCACAGAAGGTGTCATTCTCATTTCTCATATAACCAAGGCACTCTGGGTAAATGAATGTGTTCTTCTTCGCTGTGGGACAAAGAGTGTTTTTCTATTGTTCATCATCTCACTCCTCCAGAGTGCTATATTTTACCAAAAACACCACACCCATAAAACATATTCTAGAAAGACACATGGCTGGCAATATTTTCTCTGTCAGTGGCACAGGATTGGACCAAACCTTGTTTAATGAAGTGAACCCAAAATGATTTGGACAGCAACACATTTTTTAGACTATGGTTTTAAAGTGAACACTGTCAGCTATAAAAGGAAGACCTCTAAAGTAGATGACCTCTCCATGAAGTAGGTGTGTGCGTGTCAGCCACTACAACCAACAGAAGACTTCACCAGCCAAACTACAGATGCTGGACTAAAAGATGCAGAAACAATAGTTAGCCTCAAAAACAGGATGGCCTAAAAAGTACCTTAGCAACTGACACCAAATAATTACAGGATGACTTCTGGTCTGTTCAAGAGTGTAACAGATGTGAACATTTTGTCTGTGAAAACAGATGAGGCATTTTCTGGATAGGGACAGCGGAGATGTACTCCTACAAAATATTACTTTAATAATGTAATCGTATTCCCTAGTTACTAGTACACAATTAGACAAAATATAAATCGCAACAGATGACAAGATTAGTCCCCATCTTGATACTGTAGCTAAACTGTTAAACAAACATTTGGCAGCGCTTGTCTGGACTATAGCTAGTGTACTAGAACCCCCTATTATCGGCATAGCCAGCCGCAGTTTTGAACTATATGTTCTTGTACCGAGTAATCATTTGATCAAGTTGTCAATGTTTAGTGATTATTAGTGACATACAAATGTTAACTAGCATGTCATTAATTAGCATTTCTAAAATGTCAGTGAAAATATTATTATTTTCAGTAGTTGGTTAGCGACGTGGCTAAAAAATACAACCCCCTATTATCAATCACCGTCCCCTATTATTGGCCACATTACTATTTTGTTCAATAATGTTTTATTTCCTTTTTTTTGTGTTACAAATGACAGATCACAATCTTCTCTCAAGTGTTTACTAGAACGTTTTAGCTACCTTTATGCCTTCTGGTGAAGAAAAAAAGTAATTACATCTGATCACTTTGATATGACATAATGTCTGATCTGTCACGCAAGTCCAATTTCACGATTTGGAAATTGTCTAAAATAATTTCCATTCACGACATTTTTAAAATCTAAAACAAAGTATTTAACTTCTATATATCTCCATAAAAATGGTGGCGGGCTAGCTGAAAGGGTACATTTAATAGCAAAACCTACCGTGGTTTTCCAGGGAATTTATATTTTGAACTTGAGAGGATGGCTAGAAACGGTCGATAACAAGGGTTGGCCGATAATAGGGAAACGTTAGTAACACTAATAGCAATGACTCAGCGTGTGGCTGTTAGGTCACATGTAGCAATGAATGTGTTAGATAAAAATAAACAAATAAAACCAAAAAGGAACAACCTATTATCAGCAATAATTTCTGCTGATGATATCTAGGTCCTCGGAGTCCAACTACGGACTGTAGCAATCCACGTGTCCCCAAGCACAACGTCAACTATACATACAGGTGCTGGTCATATAATTAGAATATCATCAAAAAGTTGATTTATTTCAGTAATTCCATTCAAAAAGTGAAACTTGGATATTATATTCATTCATTACACACAGACTACCATATTTCAAATGTTTATTTCATTTAATTGTGATGATTAAAACTGACAACTAATGAAAATCCCAAATTCAGTATCTCCGAAAATTAGAATATTACTTAAGACCAATACAAAAAAAGGATTTTTAGAAATGTTGGCCAACTGAAAAGTATGAACATGAAAAGAATGAGCATGTACAGCACTCAATACTTAGTTGGGGCTCC
>JACXGI010000335.1:0-32577 GCA_016801175.1 Esox masquinongy
ACCACATCTTTTCCTTCCCTTCGCCTCTCTATTAATGTGCTTGGACACAGAGCTCTGTGAACAGCCAGCCTCTTTAGCAATGACCTTTTGTGTCTTGCCCTCCTTGTGCAAGGTGTCAATGGTCGTCTTTTGGACAGCTGTCAAGTCAGCAGTCTTCCCCATGATTGTGTAGCCTACAGAACTAGACTGAGAGACCTTTGCAGGCCTTTGCAGGTGTTTTGAGTTAATTAGCTGATTAGAGTGTGGCACCAGGTGTCTTCAATATTGAACCTTTTCACAATATTCAAATTTTCTGAGATACTGAATTTGGGGTTTTCATTAGTTGTCAGTTATAATCATCAAAATTAAAAGGAATAAACACTTGAAATATATCAGTCTGTGTGGAATGAATGTCTACATTATACAAGTTTCACTTTTTGAATGGAATTACTGAAATAAATCAACTTTTTGATGACATTCTAATTATATGACCAGCACCTGTAGGAGCTTATATTTTTGGTATGGAGTACAACAGTTGAGTTAATGCCAGGAGGCATTTATGTTATTTATGAATCCATGGGTACATGTGTTGTCCAAAGATTTATGTATCTACTGCAGATTGACCTTTCAATATAAAAATGCTTGAACATAATATCGATTGCATGAAACTTAATAGCATGGTCAGTAGAGTCAGCCAAGTGAACTTTGGTCCTTAGAATGAACCTGCTGCCATCTTGTGTTCTATTATAGCAATGCACCTCTAGGGTGAGATTTGAGCCATGAAATAGATAATGATAACGCACCACAAGGGGTCAACAGACTATTGGCAACAAACAGGTAACATTGAGTGTTGCAATGTTTGAACAAATGTGATAGTATCATTAATCTTAATAATAGTGTTAATAACAATAACTATTTGGAATCACAGCTGTTTCTTAAGTCTTTGGTTGCAACGTTAATGTAGGCACACTAGAATGGTTAATGTCTAGTCTTGATTCTGGGCTTTGCATTTGCATTTGGAGTCTGTTGTTGGTGTCTGTCAAAAAAAGTGTCAATTCAAGTCAAGCTGACCATCATGAGGAAGATAAATCAGAATAAAATGATCACAGACAGAACATTAGATGAACCAAAGTCCAAAGTGAACTGCTTTGGACATTTAGAAGAAGAAAGAACTGGTTAGCTCAGCAATGGCAAATTACCTGGTAGCCCAAAGACGACCTCTACAGCTGATGACCAAGAAAAGCTCTGTACATAATGTCATTTTGGCACAAATACTTTAGCCACCCTAAAATTGGGGGACTTTGTCCAAAACTAGTGTAATCTAAATGGTTCATCCAATACAGATGAAGATATATGATTGTATAATTTCAAAGGAATACAGAGCCCGATAAAATGTGTGTCACTGTCCAAGTATTTTTGGAGTTCCCGATATGAGAATATCCTGTCACTCATGCAGGGTTTTGGCTGGGCTTTCTATGCTGTTTGAGTCTGTTGATTGGAGTAGTGTAGGTTGTCTGCTGTGGAATAGTTCTCAGGTTAGTGTGTGTTCTTGTTTGCCTCACCCATGAGGCCCTTCATGGTGAGCTGAAGAATCTTCAATTTGATCCGATATTGAACAGGCAGCCAGTAGAGCCATTTTTGGAGGTTTGTGAGATCCGTGCAGCTGCACTCTGGGTCATTTGGAGTTGAGACAGAAGCCTTTCTGACACTCCTGTTAGCAGTGCTTTGCAGTAGTCAAAAGATAAAGGTACACATTATGGGTAAATTGGTTAAATCCCTCATCTCCATTTGTAGAAAGTAGCTTGCGTGAATGAGGCCTTGGGATTAACAGTTCCTGTGTCACTACTCACCACGTTCACTGACTGACTCATAGTTTCAATAGTTTCACTAGTTTGTGAGCAAAGAACTGTTGAATTTACATTACATTTATAATGAAGTAGCAGTTATATCCACCACAATATTAAACAACGAACATTGTATATTATGCATTATACACCGATCAGCCATAACATTATGACCACCTGCCTAATATTGGGTAGGTCCCCCTTTTGCCGCCAAAACAGCCCTGACCCGTCGAGGCATCGACTCCACTAGACCTTTGAAGGTGCGCTGTGGTATCTGGCACCAAGACGTTAGCAGCAGATCCTTTAAGACCTGGAAGTTGCGAGGTGGGGCCTCTATGGATCAGACTTGTTTGTCCAGCACATCCCACAGGTGCTCGATTGGGTTGAGATCTGTGGAATTTGGAGGCCAAGTCAACACCTTGAACTCGTTGTGTTCCTCAAACCATTCCTGAACCATTTTTGCTTTGTGGCAGGGCGCATTGTTCTGTTGAAAGAGGCCAGTGCCATAAGGGAATACCGTTGCCATGAAAGGGTGCACATGGTCTGCAACAATGCTCAGGTAGGTGGTACATGTCAAAGTAAAATCCACATGAATGGCAGGACCCACGGTTTCCCAGCAGAACATTGCCCAAAGCATCACACTGCCGGCTTGCCTTCTTGTCACGACCCCTCCTCCGTGACGTGTGTGTTTTGTGTTTTTTGTTGGTCTCATTGCTGGATGAGTTTCTCCCCTGTGCGCTTGCTTCTGTCTGTGTGTTTCTGTCTGTCCATTCCTGTCTCCCGGGCAACGAGAGAGGGGCATGACGTCTGCTCCAGGCTGTTTCCTTGTCCAGCTGCTCCCTATTCCGCAATCACCTGATCCTGCCCTGACAATCAGCAGCAGTATATAGGAGGACTCCTAACGTCCCGTCCTTTCCGGATCGTTTAATCACCTCAGTAGGTTACAGCGTACCAGTGTATTCCGTGTTTCCTTTGTGCCCTGTCATCTCGTATTAGTCCCGGTCTCGTCATTCTGTTTTTCCATTCCCCACCCAGATATTCCTGCCCCGGGGACTTCTCCTGTTTTTCTTTGATTTCTGGACCTGCCCTGCCATGCCACTTGACCACTCACCTGCCCTACTCGCCTGGGAGATTGGACACGCTTCGCCACACTGTTTGGATCACTCACCTGCTTCACCGACCTGGAACCCCGGATTTCCGCACCGCAACTCAGCACCTCATCCCAACCCCTCCTCACAATTCCCACTGTTGTTGTTGGTTGTTAGCTCAGTAAACATTTTGTTCACTCTCCTACTGTGTCCGGTCTGAGTTTGGGTTCAGGCCTAGAAACCCTGACACTTCTTCCCATAGTGCATCCTGGTGCCATGTGTTCTCCAGGTAAGCGACGCAAATGCACCTGGCCAAAACGTGATTCATCAGACCAGACCACCCTCTTCCATTACTCCGTGGTCCAGTTCTGATTCTCACGTGGCCATTGTAGACACTTTCAGCAGTGGACAGGGGTCAGCATGGGCACCCTGACTGGTCTGCGGCTACGCAGCCCCATATGCAATAAATGGAGATGCACTGTGTGTTCTGACACCTTTCTATCAGTATCAGCATTAACTTTTTCAGCAATTTGAGCTACAGTAGCTCGTCTGTTGGATAGGACCACAAGGGCCAGCCTTCACTCCCCACGTGCATTAATGAGCCTTTGCCACCCATGACCCTGTCGCCGGTTCACCACTTTTCCTTCCTTGGACCACTTTTGATAGGTACTGACCACTGCAGACCGGGAACACCCCACAAGGGCTGCAGTTTTGGAGATGCTCTGACCCAGTCGTCTAGCCATCACAATTTGGCCCTTGTCAAAGTTGCTCAGACCCTTACGCTTGCTCATTTTTCTGGCTTCTAACACATCAACTTTGAGGACAGAATGTTCACTTGCTGCCTAATATATCCCACCCACTGACAGGTGCCATGATAACAAGATTATCAGTGTTATTCACTTCACCTGTCAGTGGTCATAATGTTATGGCTGATCGGTGTATATTTTATATGCACTCATAAGCAAATACTTGTAAATATTCATCAATAAAGTCAGAATGATGCTCATGCCTCTACATGTGCACATACATTGCATAAAGACAAACACACCTCCCTGATCAGGCTTGTCTCACTCCCAGGCAGCAGCTCTGATAGTATGAATCTATTAATGTGGAGATTATCCAGCTGACCTTTTGTATAAGATGGTTAAGGGACCTTAATATAGTCAGGATGGAAAGATTATTCACATTTTATCATCAGGGTTCCAAAAGATCTCATGCGGAGGGAGATGGATCTACCAATAACCATTTTCATCAGCAGAAACTTTTCGGGAAGAGTTGTTATGCAAAGATTCCAAACCTAGAATATTTTTCAGAACCATATTTGAAAGAAAGGTTTCCTAATGTAATAACCCTTACCACATTATATCAACATACTTATAACTTCTCTGTGGTTGAACAGTGAGGGTTTGTTGACTAAATGTCAGAAATGTTGAATATTCTCTCCTGTATGTAGTACCCTACAAGAATCGAAGCTCTAAGTGAACTTTTTAATCTATAAATGATTTAACCACATGTATAACTGCTAAAAGGTGTTTGGGCAGGACATTAGGGTCTTAATTATCAGTCAAAAGACACGTCATGAAAATCAAGTTTTTCCTTGGACAGAGCACCACTGCAGAACAAGCAATGTAGGGAATATTATTTATTATAGCAAGCATTGACCAGTTGTGATACATTTGACCAGTGCAACTGTTTATACATGTTTATAATGTATTTACAAATTATAAAGTAAGGTAATTATAAACCCTTTATAAACCCTTTACAAATGTCACCTTGTTAAAAATAGCTTTCTGTAGTGACATAATAACATTTGTTAAAGCTAGTATATTTATTTTCTTCACAACATACCTAAAATATAATGTGCTTCAAATATGCTGTGATAGTAAATTGTTAGCAATTTATTTTCAGCTTTTAAAAGCTAGACAGCCAGCATTGGCCTGTGAGGTTTGTACGTTCCCATAGCAGTAGAACTGAATGAAGAGTAGAGAATCGGGATGCTGAGATAATCAGCTAGTGGCCTGGCTAAATAAGGATTAGCAATGAGGAGTGTTTTTTTAATAAGAACATTAAGAGCTTGTGTGCATGCTGCCTAACTGGGTAGACCACAGTGAAGATAAATCAAATGGGGGAACATCTTTAATCTAAATGCTTTTAGGGAACTGACTCATTTGAAAGGGTCTGGATCTATGTTTCTTCAAATTTGTTTGTAAAATCCAGGCACGGGGGATAGGAAGAGGAAGTATTCAGCCAATGACAGGACTGGACTTGATTGTCCTCCTTCATGGTGATCACCTGATCAGTTTTGCATGAGCAGATCCTGGCTCACCTTCAACACTATTAAGAGAAAAGCTTGCTGATGACAGTGGGATTGGACTCAACCCTCCCACCCCCGGCATTACAGGTGTCTCTGATCACAGCAGGACCTAACTTACCTGCCTGGCCTCTTTTTTAGCCAGTTTGGGGATTATAAGGTGTAAATGTGTCAATTTTTGTTCATTTGCCAGTAATCAATAGATACTTGGTTTTGTTGTCTTAATTAAGAGTCTATTGGTTTGGACTGGGGTGGCACCAGTACATCCTTAACTGAAGATGAGTGTGACGAAGGAAGATGTCGGGAAGTTCCTGGATGGTAACCCAGCTTTCACCCAGGGCTTCTTCAACAAGAAGCTCACACCGGGGGCCCTTTCTGCAATAGCAGGCATTCCGGAGTCCAAGGTGGATTTTGGGATGTTACAGGAGCTGAGTCAGATTGAGGAAGGTCAGATTCTGCTTGATGTGGTCAAAGAAATGCAAGAGAGTGTAAACATGGAGAAAGTGGTGTTCAAGATCCTGAAGAGGATTGTCACCCTGATCCAAGCTGACCGCTGCAGCCTGTTTATGTATCGAGAGAGGAATGGCATCCCAGAGCTGGCCACCCGTCTTTTCAACATCACCACTGAGTCGGAGCTGGATGACTGTGTGGTACACCCGGACCATGAGATCGTTTTCCCCCTGGACCAGGGAGTGGTGGGTAATGTGGCCCAGACGAAGAAACATGTCAATTTGAAAGATGTCAGTGAGGTAAGAGTAAATGAAACATCAATGTTTTTGTATCGGTGGGTACGGACAGACATTGTCTTTTTGCTACTGACTGCAGTGAAATTCTGGTATGAACCAGGTGGTGAGTGTTATGGTTGTTCCGATATGTTCTTTTGTTTTGCCTGTTTGGCAAACTGCAGATGGCGTGTCATATGCCTTTTATTAAGCAGTGGCTTCCGTCCAGCCACTACTGTAAAGGAGCGCTGCGGAGATGATTGCCCTTCTGGTCGATTCTCCCATCTTGGCAGAGAAGTTTGTTAGACTGGTCATTGGGTCCTTTGTCACTTCCCTGACCAAGGCCATTCTTACCTTTGTCTTTGTGGGTCCCAACTTCTTCCATGTCACAATGATCGTGTCTACTATGCTCTTGGGAACATTAAATTCATTAGCATTTTTTATAACCTTTCCCAGATCTTTGCCTCTACACATTTCTTGTTCTTTGGGCTTCATGGCTTTTCCATGGGTTTTGCTCTGACATGCTCTTGTCAACTGCAGGGCCTTATAAAGACTGGTGTGTGCCTTTCTGAATCAGGTCCAATCAACTGAATTTTCTCCAATCAAGTTGTAGAAACATCTCAAGGGTGATAAAAGAAACAGGATGTACCTAAGCTCCATTAGGAGTGTCATGGCATATGGTCTGAATACTTACATACATGTCATATTTGAGTTTTTAATTTTGAAGACATGGCACAAATTTCTAAAAATGTGTTTTTGTTTAGTCATGATAGGGTATTGTGTGTAGATTGAGGGCAAATATATGATTTAATACATTTTAAATGATGTCCATAACACAAGAAAATGTAAAACAAAAAAGGGGTCGGAATACTTTTCAATGGCACTGTATGTTCAAATGAGATTTCATTTTGTGAAAACACAACATCACATAAAGTAATATGGCAATGAAAATGTAATGTGGGGAGGTTCTGAATGTAGGCTGGTCTTCACATACATAATCCAGTTATTATATACCGTATCACACTGTATCACAATACCCATGCTATATCTAGGATTATGACACATGTCCTGGGCATTTAAAACAGGTCAGCCTTGAAGCTAACACAATCAATGAATTCATATTACATTTTGCCCAGATTTACAGTACATTCACACTTCATAACAATGTCTACCGCATTTATGAACTGATAAGCTACGTATTTCTGATTTCAACTTTCTTTGAATATTTTTAATGTAAAGTGACATGTAAACTAACAAAGGTGATTTGCTTTTTTGTGATATACAGAGCAGTCACTTCAGTTCGTTCGTTGACGACCTAACAGAGTACAAAACCAGGAATATTTTAGCATCGCCCATCATGAACGGAAATGATGTGGTTGCTGTCATCATGGCCCTGAACAAGACTACTGGATCACACTTCACCGCTGACGATGAGGATGTGAGTACTGAGGATTAAAACTCTTGGACAATAGCAATCACACACACACATGTTCCAACAGGGAAATCCCACACTGTTACTGTGGAAATACTAACAGGATTTAAGTACCTGACGTTGGAGTCTGAATTAGTTTGGGATGAGTAATCAAAATGCTTTCCCCACTCCCAAAATGTGTTGACGCAAAGCACATGAAGCACGTCAACACTGATGTTACTGATGTTGTTATTTATACTAATGTAGTAAAACAGTTCCCATCAAATAAACGGAGAACTGTGACCTTACAGCTACAGAGAAAGGTCACATCTGAACCTAATGTTTTAATGTACACGCAGTCGTCTCTCTCGTCTTCCCTTTAACCCCTTCATAACAACATTCATGAATGTACCTCTCTGCAATAATCTGTTTTGTCTCCTAGCTTTTTTTGAAGTACCTCAAAATAGCCACTTTAAATCTGAAGATTTACCAGCTGAACTACCTGTACAACTGTGAGACTCGAAAAGGCCAGGTGAGCCTGCCGCTCAGACAGAGGGCTAGTTGTAGATGACAGTATGATACACACTCAGAGTGGTTTTGACGACTTGGGACACCTATCGACACACAACTGACATAATGCACAATTTAGGGGTCCCGTTTTGGCTCGACAGCAGCTCTAACAACCAGTGGTCAAAACTCTTGGAAGGCGTCTTAAACTGACCTGGTTATCGTTTTTTCTATTGGGTGTAGGTCCTCTTGTGGTCCGCAAACAAGGTGTTTGAGGAGCTTACAGACATTGAAAGACAGTTCCACAAAGCCTTGTACACAGTGCGGGCGTACCTGAACTGTGACAGATATTCTGTGGGCCTGCTGGACATGACCAAGGAGAAGGTGGGTGACTGCTTGTAGCCAGATCACTCGGGAATTGTAACACTTTAAATAAGACAACATATGAAATCATTTTGTTACATTTCCTTGATTCAAAATAACAGATATACTCAAATCCTGTCAAGTACATCACTACTAAGTATTTTTGCTTGCCCTACATACGTACAGATGAACTGCTGCAGTTGAAAGGGCGTGCTTTGTTTTTCCACCCATTATAAACGATTTAGTCAGCCATCTAGAGGAATTATATAGCGCCCTGAAGTAACATTGTATCCCACATGATATACATCAAGCACTATCAGTCAATTATTATGACACAATGAAAAAGAAATACAATAAAAAAATGTATTACTTCGTTCCCGTAGGAGTTCTTCGATGTCTGGCCAGTGTTGATGGGAGATCAGCCCCCCTACACTGGGCCTGTTACCCCTGACGGCCGAGTGAGTATTCAAACCAAATTAAAACCCCATGGATGTCTTTACCTTTGGATTCTGTTTGTTGTTGTTTATGATCTATGATTTGTTTTTTGTCCTCTGTGATTTTAGGAAGTTATATTCTACAAAGTCATTGATTATATTTTGCATGGAAAAGAGGACATCAAAGTTATTGCGTATGTTTCTCTTCACTTTCTCTGAAATAGTTTTAACCCGGTTTAGTTCTGTATATTGCAATGATTGTGGTTCTGACTGTCCTATCAACAGGGCTCCCACTCCAGATCACTGGGTCCTGTGTACTGGACTGCCCACATATGTGGCCGAAACAGGACTTGTAAGCTCTCCCTTTTTAACTAGCAGTCGAGTAGCAAGTGTTTGAAATGCTATCAAAATAGTTTGAACTGATATAATAATAACACAATGTCCCGATTTGCCTGCCTTGTTGATGCTCCATTGTTTATGTTCAATGTCTAGATTTGCAACATCCTGAATCCTGCGACAGAGGAGATGTTCAATTTTCAGGTACATTTTCTTCAATATAAAATCTAAGCATCCTTACATGTGGTTTTGGGAAAAAAGGAAAGCAGCTTTCATAATCACTGTTGCCAATTCACTTCATATCTTCCCATGATGCAGTCAGAGCCCCTGGATGACAGTGGTTGGACCATAAAGAATGTACTCTGCATGCCTATTGTGAACATGAACGAAGACATTGTGGGAGTGGCTACATTCTACAACAGGAAAGATGGAAAGCCATTTGATCAGCAGGATGAGGAGCTAATGGAGGTACTTTACTGGGTTGCAGACTGAACAAATAAATTGTTTCAGTTAAATGGCTCTGGAAAGACTTGTCCTCATGCTTTGGAGACCATTCATTTATTCATTTATTTATTTATTTATTTAACAGTTCATGCAACGAAGAAGACAAATGCCTTTCACACGCTTCACCACATTGGCTTTTGTCAACCTACTCTGAATGGTATGGTTTCTTTCCATTTCCCTAGGCTCTGACTAATTTCCTGGGCTGGTCCCACCTCAACACAGACACCAATGATAGGATGAACAAGATGGAGAACCGGAAGGATATTGCTCAGGACATGGTGCTGTACCACGTCAGGTGCCGTGATGACGAAATACAGCAAATACTGGTAAGGTTTTGCTCAAACATAAACATAGACATCCCCGATATATATAAGAATTGTTGTTTTAATGTTTGAAAATCCTTGCGTCATGTATCTCAGAAAACCCAGCAGTATTTCAACTGTGAGCCTTGTGAATGTGAAGAGGATGAGCTCCTGCAGATTCTGGTATTCCCACCTTATATTTTTAGAATCAAATGTGGTCATCTCCAGGTTGTTGTAGAAATAGCCTAGGTTTAGTCATAGAGTAAACATTTAACTGGAACAGTAGGCTGACATTTGACATCTCTAGATGAATACGGTTGTGTGTTTAGTGTACAATTGATAATTCCATAATAATAATGTATTATTGATAATCATGCACACAGAAAAAAGAACTACCTGGCCCCAAAAAGTTTGAGATCTACGAGTTCAGCTTCTCTGACAGCGACTGCACTGATCTTGAACTGGTGAAGTGCGCAATCCAGATGTACTATGAGGTTGGAGTGGTCAAGAAGTTCCAGGTTCCGCAGGAGGTACAGTACAATCATGATCTGCACTTGTTCACAGATAGGCAAGGTACATTTGAGCAAATATTCAGAATAATTTATCAGCAGTTTATCACGACTCTAAAGCGCTAAAGCCTCTCTTTCACATCCCATGAAAACAACATGCATCTTTATTTATTTCAACAGGTTCTAGTGCGCCTCATGTACTCGATCAGCAAAGGCTACAGGAAAATGCCCTATCATAACTGGCGCCACGGTTTCAATGTTGGACAGACCATGTTCACAATGTTGACGGTAGGAATGTTAACACCTAATTTGTAATGTGCCATACGCTTATTAACTAAAAGGCAGAATTTCTAAGTTGCCAAAAAAGTGAATTGAAAGAAAGAAATGCTTCATTCAGACAGGGAACCTGAAGAGATACTATACAGATCTGGAGGTGATGGCCATGATCACAAATGCTTTTCTCCATGATATTGACCATCGGGGCTCCAATAACCTCTACCAGTTGAAGTGAGTATGCCTGGGAATTCAGCTCTCTTTTTACTCTGCTAGTCAGTACAACTAATCCCTCTTGTGGTCTTCACTATTCATTAACTTCATCTCTCGCGTGGTAACTGAGGTCTGTGTGGAAGCATCACAAATATCTTGGTGTGATGATTAACTTATGGTGAGCTCTCTGTACAATGTCTGGTCTTGGCTCTCTGCATATACAGAACTGGTAACCCATTAGCCAAACTTCACGGTTCTTCTGCACTGGAGAGGCATCATCTAGAATTTGGGAAGTTCCTTCTGGCAGATGACGTACGTATTATCTTGACAAAGGTTTAAAACATTCTGGTAACTTTACAACAGGTTTTTATAAAAGTTTTGTTTGAAGGATTGCAGATTTCTGTACTTATTAATTTCACATTCTTTGACATTTCCAGCCTGTTTATTTTTTGGAAAGTTACCGTAATTTTGCAAACGTAATCTCCACCTTAAACTTCTACTACCACAGAAGCGCATTTGATTACAGTGACTTATTTGTACTCAATGCTGTGCTGGCTGATCACTTGCCCTAGTCTGGTTTAACTCCTCCATCCTCCCCTAGTCTGGTCTAACTCCTCCATCCTCCCTTAGTCTGGTTTAACTCCTCCATCCTCCCCTAGTCTGGTTTAACTCCTCCATCGTCCCCTAGTCTGGATTAACTCCTCCATCGTCCCCTAGTCTGGTTGAATTCCTCCATCGTCCTAGTCTGGTTTAACTCCTCCATCCTCCCCTAGTCTGGTTTAACTCCTCCATCGTCCCCTAGTCTGGTCTAACTCCTCCATCCTCCCCTAGTCTGGTCTAACTCCTCCATCCTCCCCTAGTCTGGTTTAACTCCTCCATCGTCCCCTAGTCTGGTTTAACTCCTCCATCGTCCCCTAGTCTGGTTTAACTCTTCCATCGTCCCCTAGTCTGGTCTAACTCCTCCATCGTCCCCTAGTCTGGTCTAACTCCTCCATCGTCCCCCAGTCTGGTCTAACTCCTCCATCGTCCCCTAGTCTTTGAACATCTATCAGAACCTGAACAGAAGACAGAATGAGACTGTCATGCACCTTATGGACGTTGCCATCATTGCAACAGATTTGCAACTCTATTTCAAGTAAGTAATAAACATGAGTTCCCTATGAAGGGCCAGGTTCACTCATTTGTCTATGTCCTTCTTTTAATTTTTTTCTGTGTTTAGTTGAATTTTTTTATACTTCATTTTTTATATTTTGGTTCTCATATTTGCTGACTTTTTACTTGACGACAATGCATTATCAAAATGCATGTCAGATAGTGCTTATAAACGCTCAGAACAGATTACATCAGATTATAATTCTGGATAATATATCTGCACTTAATTTTTGAGAAAAAAATCCACTGTTTCATAGATCATTATTTGTATATCTTATCAAACATGGATTTATGGCACAGTTGAACATTTCTTTCGATAAAATGAGTGCAAACACATTATCTAGAATAAGATTCTAACGTAATACAGTATTCCAACTCCACTAACATTGGCACCCTTCGTAAATACAGCTCCGGAAAAAATTAAGAGACCACTGCACCTGTATTTTAATATTAGGCTTATTTTCTCTTTCTGTTGTTTTACTTTTTGTTCATATTTTGAATGAAAGATCAAGAAGATAAACAATTCATATAACTTTTTTCACAGCCCATTTTGCTCATATATACCAAGGGTACCAATATTAGTGGAAGGGACTGTATGAGGTTATTTGGGGTGTTTTTGTTTCATTTCATACATACTGTCGACATTTTCATAATGTATTGCAGTCATCCAACACCAGGGGCTATGCTAATGTGACAGCTCATACTTTCTGTAACCTGAGTGAAAACAATATGAAAGGAACCTTAAATGTAATGTTTGTTTCCAAAGGCTCAGCTGCAACAATGCAGCCTACTTGCCCCTGTAAAATTGCCAAAACAAGATTTCTCAATGTAGAGCTTACTGTATGTAGAACTTAACTTTAACAGAATCTACAAATTATTTTCTGTTGTTCACAGGAACCGAACAATGTTTGAGAAGATTGTTGACCTATCGAAGACTTATGAAGATGAGAAGAAGTGGGTGGACTGGATGTCACTGGAGACAACGAGAAAGGAGATTCTCTTGTGAGTGAAGTTCATGTTTGATTGCCTCAGTCTGGTAGATACTGTTCATTTTGTTTACATGTTTGTTTATTTAATTTTGGAAGGCTGATACTTAAATGCTGATTTATTTAACCTAAAATCAGCTACAGAACATTACGGAGACACATTATGAAGACACATTACCAACAAATGTTTGTCCTGAAATCCTTTCATCATCCAACAATATACCCTCCCTAAATCTACGTACAGTACATGTACACATCAACTGTAAATTCATATAAATTATCTACTCATTGGTCCTATCCCTAAGTTCCTATTACTGGCAGCACCATTACATCAAGTTAAAAGCAATATATATATGTAAATGTACTTAGTGAATAAAGGTGACTCTTATTCTGGCAGGAGGATGATTGTAGTGATAGGGGAATATCTAGGACTATGACATGCACATTGGGTCTTATCTGAGCATTTCTGCTTTGCCAATAAGGGCCATGATGATGACAGCCTGTGACTTGTCAGCCATCACTAAGCCCTGGGATATACAAAGCAAGGTGAGCACATCCCCGAATTATAGCCTAACTATAATACAAATACTGTGTATATAACTATAATACATATACAGTACCATATAAAATAGCCTAATTGTAATACATTTACTGTATGTATGTACGATTGTGGACCCCAGGTCATTTGATTGCAGCGCTCCATTACTCTCATTCTTTGTCAAATAGCCCTTTCACAGCCTGGAGGTGTGTTCTGGGTCATTATCTTGTTGAAAACAAATGATAGTCCCGCTAAGGGCAAAGCAGATTGGATGGCGTATTGCTGCTGAGTGCTGTGGTATCCATGCTGGTTGAGTGTGCCTTGAATTCTAAATAAATCACTGACAGTATCACCAACAAAGCACCCCCACACCATCACACCTCCTCAAAGCTTTATGGTGGGATTCACACATGCAGAGATCATCTGTTCACCCACTCTGCATTTAGTGGTTGGAACCAAAAATCTCAAATTTGACAGATTTCCACTGGACTAATGTCCATTTCTCTAATGTCTTGGCCCAAGCAAGTCTCTTCTTTGTATTGGTGTCCTTTAGTAGTGGTTTCTTTGCAGCAATTTGACAATGAAAGCCTGATTTACGTTGTCTCCTTTGAACGGTTGATGTTTCTTGAGATGTGTCTTGAACTCTGTGAAGCATTTATTTGGGGGGGAGTCTGAGATGCAGTTAATTGCTGATTTCTTAGGACTTATCCATTGATCTAATGAATTCATCCACTGCAGCAGAGGTAACTCTGGGTCTTCCTTTCCTGTGGCAGTTCTCATGATGTTTTTTGCAACTGCACTTGAAGAAAATGTAGTTCTTGAATTGTTCTGGATTGACTGACGTTAATGTCCTAAAGTAATGATAGACTGTAATTTCTCTTTGTTTATTTGAGCTGTTCTTGCCATAATATTGCCTAACACAGTACAAACATAATAATGGTCCTCTGTATAGCAACCTTACCCTGTCACAACACAACTGATTGGCTCATACACATTAAGAAGTAAAGAAATTCCACAAATTAACTTTTAAATTGTCAAACCTGTTAATTTAAATGCATTCCAGGTGACTACCTCAGCCGGTTGAGAGAATGCAAAGAGTGCAGAACTGTCATCAAGGCAAATGGTGGCCACTTTGAAAAATCTAAAATAGAAATGTATTTTTATTTGATCAACACTGTTTTGGTTACCACATAATTCCATGTTACTTCATCGTTTTTTGTTGTCTTCACTGTTATTCTACAATATTGAAAATAGTAAAAATAAAGAAATAGTAGGAGTAGGTGTGTCCAAACTTTTAACTGGCACTGTGTATATACAATGCTGTGAAAAATTATTTGCTCCCTTCATGATTTTCTAAATTATTGCACATTTGTCACACTGAATGGTTTCAGTTTTTCGTCAAAATGTAATATAGGACAAAGACAACGCAAGTAAACACAAAATACATTTTAAAAATTTAATTACATTTTAATTCCATTTATTTAAAGAAAACAATTATCCTTAAATACATTTTCAGAAAGGGGGCAAGTACTATTTCACAGCCTGTATATATTATGTATTTTCATATCAGCAGATGCTTTTGTGTTTCTGTAGTTTTCCAAAATAATGATATACATGAGACTATGTGGCTTCATCTAGTTGGCTCTGTCTGAAGCAGCTGAGTTCTGGGATCAGGGAGACTTGGAAAGGGAAATTCTTGGAACACAACCCATTGTGAGTATATGAATGTGGGTGGGGTGTGTATGTGTGGGTGTGTGTATGGTGTGTGTGTTTGACAAATTGTTTCTCCACTATATTCTTCCAGGTCAGGATGGACAGAAGATGTGCTGCCCAACTGCCTAAGCTGCAGTGTGGTTTCATTGACTTTGTCTGCACATACGTTTATAAGGTAATGCATGTACTACATCAGTTTGAGACTAGCAACATCACCCAGCTTCACAATTGTTGCTAACCAAGTAAACCATGATTTTAGATGTTAGTGTTTGGGGAAATTATTGACGGGTGTTGAAATGACCAAATGCAATACCAATCAGACTAGCATTTTGCGTTAGATGGATTGACTGTTAGAAATACATTTTGTTTTATTTGTTTTACTCAGGAATTCGCCCGATTCCATCCTACCACCCAGCCAATGTATGACGGCATGCTAAACAACAGGAATCAGTGGAAGCTCAAACAAGAAGAGTACGAGGCCAAGCAGGCCCAGCTAGAAGCAAATTCAGGTTTGAGTGAATGACATAATATTTCTGTCTGTCTTTAGTCTGTGCATTAAAAGTATTAAAGATAATCCTGATCTATGTCCTGACATATACATACTGTTGTTTTCTGTTCTTGTTCTGTAAAGGGTCTAAGTCGTGCTCAGTGTGCTAGAGCTCTGGACTTCTTTTGGTGAACCAGAGGGAATTCTCATAAATCATGAAGCAAGGCTGTTGGGCACGTTGGCATATTATGGACATAACAGTCGATTTACTGCCTTCATCTTCAGCGTAGTTATCAATAGTAGCGCTGCACTGGCAAATCCACTAAAGTTTCCACCTTCAATATGTTGTACCACCTTCAATATGTTGCACCACCTTCAATATGTTGTACCACCTTTAATATGTTGTACCACCTTTGGAGGAATCCTACTTGTTTTGATGGCAAGTAGACTCGTAGAGTTTATTTCATTTCTACCACTTTGAACTTTTTTTAACTTATGTACAGTACAGTGGGTTCTGGAACTTCATTATTGACCAATCAAGGAACATTAAATCTGTTTCTATATATTTTTATGTGGAATTATCGTGAATATGACACTAAAGCTGTTTTTATCGGACTCCAACATACACTGTCTTCTCAGTCCTGATCTGGTCAAATCTGGATTTTGCCCAGATTTTCAGAGATGCATCTACACATTGTATAAAAAAGAATATTATAATGTTACATAAGTACTCTATATGTAAGTGGCTTTGAAACCACTTCCAAATGATGTATAGTTTTTTGTTAAATGGTTCAACTATCCATATCCATCTACACTTGTAAGATATAATTTCACTGGAGGTGGTCAGATATATCTGTAATTTACATTTTGAGCAAGATCAGGACCAAGAGCATAATGTCTGATCTGTTACAACATACTATGACCTGTTACATACTTCAATGTTTTTGTTAATGTAAGCTAGGTAACTATATAACTATAATAGGTAAACTTGAGGTTACCAAAAAGATTTCAGATTGTTACATTGTTTCTATGAGGATAGGCTGGTATGAAATAGTGTACAGAAGGATCATTTTTATTTCACACTAGTATTTTGCAATGTTTGTAATAACATTTTTTAAAACAACTAGGCAGCAGGATTTTGAAATATAACATGTTTAATTATTCTGTATTATACAAATACTTGATGGATTCATCAAAGATCCAATTTCTATTTACAGACAGGTGAAAATGTCAAGGAAAAATGAACAATGTCTGAGTAAGGTGTTGGGCCACCATAAGCTGATACAACAGCTTCAATGCATCTTGCAAAAGATATTCTCTCATCAGGCAGTACACCTGCATGGAAGCATCTGCATTCGTTATGTTCTTCCACTCATTTATTGAGGTTTTTCCTTGATTTTGTCACTCATCTGTATGTTGATAACAATGTAGCCTAATAACTGTGACTTACATTGTTCTTCCTTCCAGTCCACGGTCATTTACATACTGTAAGTGTCATTACATAGTAAGTAGAGATTTCAGAAACAAGATCTAGAAACAACTACAAGCTGGCTTATGTAAAAAGAAAAAAAACAACATTTCTTTGTTTCATTCGTGTCTAAATAAGTCATTCATAATATAAATGACAAGTAATATATGCCAGCCCAGGCACCTTGAAGTTTGGTAAAATGTGGAAATATCAAACTTTCTTTCCAAGTTTGGGGTGGGTTTAAAAAAGGACATTTTCTCTAATGTAGGACTGAGCCACAAAGACAAGTATAAGACGAGTCAATTACATAACTTTTGAAATGTGGATTGTACACAGAATGGGTACAGTGGGCCCACGGTTCCGTATGTATCGCGGTTTGTGGGTCACGGTAACGACGGTGTCGGTATGAATGACACATCATATTAGAAGTGTTTCCACTCGAGTAGCCGACAGTGGCAAAGCAATGCTTGCAGACTGTATTTTGTTTACGGTCTTCTTACTCTCTTATTCGTATTGAACGCGGAATCCAAAATGTTCCCACACAGCGGATTTGATAAACGGCGGAGATTGTTCAAATGTGCTTCGCACTGTCTCGCTACCGCTGGCCAATGGCACGTCGGAGCTGAGAGAATATTTGTTTTTGGATTCCCCTCTCTTCGTGGGGCGCCTTTAGGGAGGTTTCCTATTGAGATGTCATTGCAAACCGTCCATTGGTTGTTGAGGGGGAGGGGGTTGCAGTCACTGCGAATGCCACATTTTGAGACATTGCTGTGGAGTAAAGTTTGTCAGATCCCAGGACCCACCTACCGGCCTGGGGCCCTAAGCAGTTGCCTGCCTTGCCTGTTCACAAGCTGCGCATCTGGTTCTGTGGATCTGAATCTACAACGTGGGTGTAGTCTGCAGCGCAATAAGAAAGTTTTGGAAATTATAGGAAAATGACCGGCTTATCGTCATTCCGTGGTTCACATGTACGTATTGAACCGTAGGGGGCGTAGGCCTACCGAACGGTTCGATAACATAGTGTACGGTTGCATCCCTACTGGATTATTTTTATGGCGGGGGTTTAATTGGGAAGGAGCTGAGCTCCTGCACATATGGTCTATATATTACATTTTAAGGTTCCACTTCAGTAGGCCTGCAGGGTGATATGACCCCTTTGCTATGGGTTGGATTGCTAATAAGTGATGGTTTTGCTCTACATTACAGTATGAATGTTTTGTCCTTTGCTGTGTGAGTTAATGGGTTGTTTTCAGTGTTATATTGACACTTTAAGTAGAGCAATGTAAGAGGTGCTGCTGAATATCATAGACTGCAGTGAGGCAGTCTATTGGTAGATTGTGTGTTTGTACATTAATATAATTTATTCTTATTTTGAAATAATATTTTCGGTAAACTACACAGTAAAAACTTCAGAGTTAATTTAACTCTCTCTAGATCACATTTGGTCCATCTCAATTTTGAGTTAAATGAACTCTGCTCAGTGTAATTTAAAGCAGGACTGTGTAGGGTTCAAGACTGACATGTTTATATTAATGCATTTTGCTCTGCCAACAATTAAACCACAGACACAATCTTGCTAATTTTTGTTATTGTGGTTTGTTGAATTGAAAACAGAATGAAATTATTTTGATTTGATCAATAACATTTTGAACTTTGAGTTATTTGTACTTAGAATTTTATTCAAAATATTTGACTGTGTATATTCCTATCCCTGGCTATCAACAGTGTCCTAGAAATACTTCAATGGGAGACACCAATCATTCTTTTAATATGTAACTGTAAACTATCTAACTGTAGAATATATGAATGAGATATACTTTAACGGTAAATACAAAATATAGTATGCTTCAAAACATGTATGTATGATTATTATAAATATTGGATGGATTTTTATATGGTCCAGCTTTCTGAGAATTATGGTCAAAGTCCAATCCCTCTGTAGAGTGACTGAAGCCAGTGGCCTTGATTCTGATACTCTTGAGCCTACTCACTGGAATCCATAGACACTGCTAAATAGTATTTGTTATAAACTAAAGAGTATTGTGTTACAGCAGCCCCACAGTTGATGGGGCACAATACTTCAAGTAGATTGTAAAGATTCTCATTCTGTACATACATTTACATAATAGTGCAAATATATATTTTTTCCAATGACTAACAGGTGATACATGGACGGCATTTTCCTCAACATACATGACCGCATTACTGTTATGCTCTGTCTGTGCTCACCTTACAGCATGTTCCATATTAAGTACCAACTATTTGCATAGTTGGTACCAACTATTTGCATAGTTGGTACCAACTATTTGCAACTCTTTCTAATTTCACACAATTAAACAATGCAACTAACACTGTATTCCACAAAATGCTGTTAAAAATGTAGACATTACCAATATTGTACTCTATGAAAAAATAAAGCAAATGTATTTTTAATGATGCATTTTGTATTGTGATGTGTTAATTGTATTTAACATGTAACCTTTGTGAAATGTCCTTCATTGTATTCTATAGTTCGAATGGATATCGCCACTGAGCATTAACGTAGATAGACAGCAGGGTAACCTATGGTTAAAGCATCTGATCAGCGTCTAAAAGGCTGCTAAATCAAATCCCTCAGGCGGAAAGATGAAAAATCTTTTGATTTGTCTCTGAGCGAGTCAGTTAAGCTGAATTGCCCTCAGATTGTTGGTGGCCATGCCTACTTGCTTAAAGAAGGGTAATAAAAATATATAGCAGCTGAAAGTTACTGCTAGGCAATAGGAAATCTATTTTGGGAATTTATTGTCTTTGTTCATCATAGTATTACTTGCAGCTGATATTTCCATCGTCTCCAGGGAGTATTATGACTCATCTGGTAATAAAGCCTCTTAGCTAGCACTAACACCAACCTTCAGACATGTGTATGCATAAATCTGGCAAGGTTACACAACTAAGGAATATATGACTGGTTGTTAAAAAAGCAAAACCGCTATCAAATAAATTAACCTGATTATACCTAATAACATGAGTAACTATTTTAGAAACACGACTGGAAATGCCAATGTTCAGCTTGTCATTCAGAATTAGCAAGAAGCATACAGGCAGAGAAAAAAAACTACATGGTGAATAATCACAAACTGGACTTTGTCAGTTGTGTGTTGAGGCAGCATAGATGGGGATGACAGTAGTATTTACTCAGCACTTTCTAAACTTGGCCTGACCTGAATCCTTGGATTGACACTAAACTGGACTTGGATTATTGCCTAGTCCTTCCTCCTGTCATCTTACCGTGAAAGACAGGGTGTCAGTCCCAGGCAGGTACTTTTACAATGTACTTAAAAAGTAGGCATACACAATTTTTAACATATGAGACTTCATCTTAAAATAATGTATAGCTAAATATCAAGACAGAAATTAAGGAAACAACTAGGTTAAAAAAGAAAAATGTATTTTGACCAAATTTGGATTTTAAATCCCATTCTGGATTTGTCTGGTGCATATGCATATCACCCCCAACCCCCCAAGACAACAATTGAATTGTATGTATTAATTTAATTATTCTTCAAACATGTCAGAGCAGATCCGGAGGCAGTTCATTTAAGGATGCTTTCTTCAGAGGCTGTGGGGAAAGGCGAAAAAAAACAAATAATAAAAATGCTTCACATTCAATGCTTACATCTACAATGTCCTCATATGTTATTGCATTCCCCTGCACATTATAATGGGTTTATTATTTACCTTCTGCAAGCGCTTTGGCAATTTTCTCTTGCTCCTCTCGAATCTTTTTTTCTGCTTCCTCAACCCGCCGCTCTTCCTCAGCTCTTGGCTTTAGATAGTCTGTAAGGGTAATACCGAAATTACACACATTAACAATTTTTCCAAATAGAAGCCTCAGGAGAGATTACCTCAATGCTATCATTTGGGAAACTTACCATATCTTTGTTTGCCATATAAGATGCCAAGGAGCAGGAATGACCACCTGGCCGTCTGAAATAAGGTACAAATATATTGCTTATCTGACTTATACACAATATAGAAGTATGCAATTGCATTGACACATGCTAACTAGTTAATATCAAGCTAGCGATATACAGTGTTTGCACAAGTTGCGTACTCCCCAATAACTCAACACTGACCTTGCCTCAGAATGATTACAGGTCAACGACGTAAACCACTAAATCAGTAAAATGCAACAAATCGGACCATTGGTATTGAGTTGGACTGGATTGTTTAACTAGTTACGTATGCTACCAGGTTAGCTTTCACATGCGTTTTGTTACTTGGCTAACAAGCCAAGTCTCACTTAGCTAGCTAGTCGATAAATGGCTGGCTAACCCTCATTGGTTTGAACCACTGTTGAACCAGTCAATGTCATACGATGGCATTTTAAGTTATATCGCTTTTCTCCCCAGGTAGGCGTATTACTTTTACATGCCATTAAATAATGAATACTGTAGTGATTATATTAATACAAAATAGTTAGACACACGACATCATTTATTACAATAAATAGCTACCTTGATGACAGGCGACACTGCAACGGGAGGAACCATTTTGCTAGCAAGAAATTCAGGAAGTGAACGAGGGAAGAGTGTTGATAGCCTAACACATCGAACCCGCATAGCCAGATAGGTAGGCCTACATTGAATTGTTTTGTGCTTTTTATTCCCAGATTCTTTTCTATCTTAAGAAAATATAATATATTTTTAAAATTAATAGTCAGGAATTCTAGAAATCACATTTATTGAGATAAAGCACTTAATATTATTAAGAAGTTTTTCAAAATAATTTTGAATCCAGTTTTTGTTATTTATGAAATGCGTGCTTTATATCTGATATATATATATATCAAACCATGTTCCCTCGCACTCGAAATGTTCACGCCTGTTGCATGGTGGCCGTGCATTCTGTTCTTGTCAGAAAGGAAACCTGTCACAACAGGATCTTAAGTTTGGCTTTTGAATAAAGTATTTGTAATCTTTTGATTTTAGCTAATCAAAATACTACTAAATAAGCTGTATTCCTGACATCTGATCATGTAAACCAAACATCGGTCGATTACATCACGTCAAAACCATATGCATTCGGGGATTTTTGGCCACTGGTTGTAAAATTATGGAGGACCAAAGGAATCAATATTTAATAAATAAGTATAAAAATAATTAATGAATTAAATAAATACATTATTTTAAGTGGCACATTAATATGAAATATTTTTTATAATGCAATATTAAAATAACATGTATGATATTTAATAATAATATATTGTATTTCCAAAAGGCTCTTTGCATAAAAAGATCAATTTTATAATATCATGGCCTAATTCATAATTTCAAGTTCAAGACATATTTCATAATTTCATGGCGTATTTGATCACGTACTGGTGATCTCGTTTTACATTTTCTCAAGGGTCATGTCAATCAATGCAAGTGGGTGGTCTTTAGCCACTGATTGGCCAAACCTTTTACGTTGGCCGTCTACAAAAGATAAAGCTCATTTCAGCGACAGATTTCGCTGAGGTCTTCTATTCGAAAGTGTTTTGAAGAAGTTAAGCTTGTAGTAAACTATTGGTTTAAGTTAGATATGAATCTGTCTTCATTAGTTATCAACATGGGTGGTATCTACTCATCCATAAAGGTATGATATCTAATTCAAAATAAGAAATATAGTGCAATCTGGGTAGAATTTAGCCTTCACAACTAGTGTACACACTTTAGAGGTGAAAGTGGCCTAGATGATGATTGAAGAAAATAGATGCATGTACATGACATTATGTGAAATAGTTTGTCTTTTGCAAATTCCATTTTAAAAGTAGAGTTATTGTGTAGGTAGGCACACCTGGCTCCAGATCAGGGCTTTTCTCATCTTATTAGAGCCACTTTGCCTTCAGGGGAGAAACAGACAAATGTTTAAATGTAGGAACTTAATGTGTATCCTCGCACAACTGTCTGATCCCGCAAGCTTGCATTTAAATGCTACACAGATAACAGCCTGGTCGGGCTGGGATTCAAACCCGTTCATTTTACTTTGAGGAAAATGCAGTTTCACACCCTGCCTCAGTAAGTGCCCTATTTAAATTCATTACAGCGCTGGCAGTGTTGTATTTATTTGGCTTACCAGGGTCATTGTCTGTCTGTTTATTCCTCTCGGTCTCTGAGCAGTGTGCTGGTCCTGCACTTAGAGGTTTGGTGGACCTTCTGGTCTGGATAAGCTGGAGACGCCTGTGGCGATTCCTCCAAATCTGACACTCCACACTCTGTGGGGACACAGTGCCTCCCCTGCAAAGTGTCATACCAGAGGAACAGGTCCTCACCAACCAGACCATCACCAACCAGACCATCGGTCCTCCTGGACAGGCCAAAGAATGCGCCCTCAGCTCTTCTGGAGAACACAAAGACTGCGCCCTCTGCAGTTCAGGTGGGTCAACATTACACAAAACATCCACTTGCAAAACTGTCCTGCAGTCAGAGAACCTGTAATTTACACCTTTAGTGACGTGCTGCAGAGAAATTCAGTCACCACGTCTTTACAGCTGTTTTCATGTACATTTGACCCCTCAGATTCAAACCAGGAGCCAGGGAATGTGCAGCTGAAATACTCAGTGGTGAGAACAGAGAGAGTGAGACAGAAAGGAAAGAGTCAGGAGAGACAGACAGATTAGAAAGAAAGACAGACAGACAAAAACACACAGTGTTGTGGGCTATAGTGATAGTGTTCAGGGGACATTGAAAGTATCAGACTAATCAGATGAGAATCTCATGTGTTTTCTCTTCCACAAGAAGCAGCCTGTGAAGTCTTCCGGCTACCATCAGTTGACTGGCATAGTCTCTCATTTAGGAGGCAGCATGATGTCTGGTAAATAAATACACTGAACACAACAGGCAGGGAGACAGTACACATGACACGCAACAAACTCCATTACCCACAACAGCCTGACCCTTGACCTTCAGTGTGTCTCCGTTGACAGGCCACTACGTTAGTGATGTCCTGGAAGCCAGTGGAAAATGGCTCTGCTGTAATGACAGCAAGGTGTCAGTGTCGCGTGAAGCCACTGTGCTGAGGTCCAGAGACAGGAGTGCTTACCTACACTTCTACATGTACAGGTAATTCTTCCTCTGACCATTTTCCTTCTTTTTGAACTTGTAAAGTGTCGTGGAATGCATTTTAATGTAATAACTGTGACTTTGGTGTATTGGCCAGTGGAGCTGTCTTTCACGAACGTCAAACCATAGCTAAGTGGTAATGGTTATTGTGTTGCTATGGTTGTACAGTCTGTGTCCTGCATGTATGTGCAGGGTTTTTCCTGGCTCAAAAATAGGCAAAGTTGGTACCCCAAACCCCGGCTACCCCACGCTCTCCTGGACGCCCCTCTGTGGTATACTTTATATAATATCTGGATACACACTAAGACAACGGTTAGCGTGTTAAATCTGCCCTGTTGTCCATGTCCACTTGAGCAGCTAATGCATGCTGCGATGTCCTCCTTAATAGCAACCAAAATTTACAAGCAATATATTTATTTTTTACATATTAACATGTTACATGTTTATTTTTTTTTATTTTTTTTTTACATATGTAGGTTTTTCCCCCTTTCTCCTCCGCACGTCCAGGATTTGTAGATTCTATGGAATTTGTGCATCCAGCCGATTTCGTTGTTATACGATGTGTTTTCTAATTTGACTCACAATAAAAACGCAACAGAGCTGTGTTTATTACAGCCTTGTTGCATAGTTTTTTCCCCATCCTTGCCTTGACACCACATCGTTTATCTCCCTCTCTCGACTTCCTTCAGCTGTACTTCCTGCTTGCGCTAATCCAGCATCTTCATGTTCATATATTTATATTGTTAGCGACTTAAATATGTTAGGCCAATTGTATATTTTTTACACTGTATATTGCATATATAATGCCTTTGGAAACAGTACATACCCTAATCTAATCTGTTCACCAGTCATCTTTGTCTCACGAATTCTCTTGAAAGAAATCTGTGATTCTACTAGAAGTCATCTGAAATGTAAAAATAAGATGCGGATTGGATGTAGTCCCGGCATTAAGTTTTATTGAAATATTTTGACATGCTTGGGTGTAAAAGAAAACTAGGATCAACTTTTTTTCCCCGACTTTACTCATCACCGTGATGTCAGGACCGGTCTGGTCTTGTATGCAAGGTTGCCAGATCATTGACAGTATACCGTGAAACCCTACGTACTCCAACAAAACCCTGCTACTTTTTCTATACAACACTTTCTGTAAATTGACCTGTTGTTACGGTCACATTCGCCTCCTTTATTTCGTTGGTATTTAATGTATGTTGCTGTAAGTTGTCTTTTTCACCCTTCAGGGCAGGGAAGCAGGAGGCCCCAGCTCAAAGGACCTAATGGGGCCTCACAACCCCAGTCCAGCCTCTGTAGAACCAGCAGTGGTCCAGCCTCACAATCCCAGTCCAGCCTCAATAGAGACAGCAGTGGCCCAGCCTCACAACCCCAGTCCAGCCTCAGTAGAACCAGCAGTGGCCCAGCCTCCACCCCAGTCCAGCCTCAATAGAGCCGCAGTGGCCCAACCTTACAACTGCAGTCCAGCCTTTGTAGAACCAGCAGTGCCCCAGCCTCACAACCCCAGTCCAGCCTCAGTAGAACCAGAAGTGGCCCAGCTTCACAACCCCAGTCCAGCCTCAGTAGAACCAGAAGTGGCCCAACCTTACAACCCCAGTTCAGCCTCAATAGAGACCGCAGTGGCCCAACCTTACAACTGCAGTCCAGCCTTTGTAGAACCAGCAGTGCCCCAGCCTCACAACCCCAGTCCAGCCTCAATAGAGACAGCAGAGGCCCAGCCTCACAACCCCAGTCCAGCCTCAGTAGGGACAGCAGTGGCCCAGCCTCACAACCCCAGTCCAGCCTCAATAGGGACAGCAGAGGCCCAGCCTCACAATACCAGTCCAGCCTCAATAGGGACAGCAGAGGCCCAGCCTGTGTGCACTTACCTACTTGTCTTTTTTGAACAAAATATCAATATATACAGAATATATGTACTATGTTAACACAAACAATTATATTTAGTCAATTGAGAACACTGTCATTTTCAATGAAAACCAGGCCAAAGGCATCACTGAATGTAAAAAAGTAAATACAAAACTAATGAACAAACACCACTTACAAGGGAACCGCATGCATCAAGTAACACTAACAATGAAACACATTGAAAAGCAGAATGTTCAGTAGCTGGAATGTTGTACTGTATGCAGGATGGTGTCATTGGCTTAAAGGTGGATTCGGCAGTAACCAGTAGCACAAGCAACATCATTAATATACACTGAGAATAGGGAGTTTTTTCTTAAGCTGAGTAACTGTTTAAGCACTTTGTGACAACAGCTGATATAAAAAGAGCTTCATAAAATGAATGTAATTTTGGTTTGGTTAGCTTGTGTGAGCATTCCTGATGTGCTCTGCTTGCATTGTGTTTCTTGACTGAAGGCTGAAAAGCTTGTTTTGATTGGTGGATTATGGTGTCACTAAAAAGGTATCTTAATCCAGCCAATTTATTGTTTTAATTACATGCAAATAATGTATATGCTATAATGTGATTGGCATCTGCCCCAATCACATTACAGCATATATGTTGTTGTATAAACCACATCCAGCCCAAAGTGGAAGGTTTCTTAAAAGACCTTAACTCTAAGTGGTTTTCTATGATCTTGACTTTAACTGTTGTATAAATATGAGGTGATTCACATGCAAAACTCTCTCATTCATCTATAAACATGGGAAAGGTCAGAGAACACGCAAATGTGACTAAAGTTTTTTTTATGTCCTTAAAGAAGGCCAGAAAAAGCTACACACATGAAAATACCTAACTCCCCTAGAGCAATAATTAAATGTTTTAAACACCCGAAGCTGTGATGAGCCTCTGAAAGAGGACACAGATGTATTTTCCCTCCAGACACAGTGCGGAGCATGGTTTGCACTGTTAACTAAATAATTGCAGAAGCTGGTTGAATATTAGGGTCACCAAGTCTTAAAAACTACAATTTGACACCACATCCATGCCGCTCTATTGGATGTCCAGCCAGAAGAAAGCCTCTACTCTCTTCAAGATACACAGTAAATGTCAGCACGTGGCGTTTGCTAAACGTCATTGGAATTCTGATTGTAAAGTCAGATGAGAGAAAAATAAGTCCGGTGAGACAACAATTTAGCTTTTTACTTTCTCCACATTTTGTTGACATTGTAGACTTAATATTTAATTAATTATCAATCTACACACAATACCCTATAATAACAAAGCGAAAGCACATTTTAGCCGATTAACTGAAAACGAAAAACTGTAATATCTCATGTACATTCGAATTCAGACCTTTTACAACTTCGTACAAAATTACTCACACCGGAGGCATCGGAAATGAAACACGCAGAGGAACGTGACATCACTGCCAATCCGCTAGCTCTTGATTTACCATGAACACACTCCCTGAACGAGGGTTTGGCCCTGCTTCCCCAAACGTGTGATTTGTTGTGAGAGTTGTTTGTCTAAAGAGAACACTGAACATTTCTTATCCAATTTCCTAAAGTGCAAGAAAAGCTAGCATTGCTTTCAGACCTTGTGTTGTTACCCAAGATCTGGCAATGCGAAACTAGAGTCCCCTTGTGGCAAATTAAATTGATTGGACATGACTTAAAACAGCACATATCTGTCTATATAAAGTCCCACATGTCACATTAAAAGAAATATACTTCACGCTACGTACTACTGTACGCATACGCAGGATGGTTGCCACAAGTACCCTGCGTACTTTAGTTCTATACTTTGTGCGTCACCCAAGGACTTGAGTGTATGCATACGCATGTGCAATACCAACAGAAATCGTGGGGCAGTATACCCAAGATCCTCGAGAGGCATCCAGCTGCAGCCCCGCAGGCTCGGCTCCATAGCATCCAGATGCAGCCCCGCAGACTCGGTTGGCTAAAACTCATACTTCCGTTTCGTCATTTCCTGACCCACTCCTCGCAATTCCAAACTGTTGTCACTCGAGTAACCTTAATAACGTTTGGACAATTCCACCATTTCATAATTTCCCTTACATATACCTCTTGCTAAAACTAGCTTGTTAAAACCATTATACCTTATACATATAGCGGCACGATTAAGTTAATTATTATCGAAATTGCGATACAGACGAGCAATTTTCAAATCACTTATTTATGAGATTTTCAGCTCTAATTAAAAATGTGAATGAATTGCGCTTCACGCCAGGCAACAGGCACGCATCATATATCCGTAATAGTTTTTCTAGAAGGTGCTGTAGGTTTTTAGGAGATTACTTAAATACCCGGACATTTTTTTAAATGCTTGATGGATTTTCAATGTTAGTTTGAGTTAACACTGCAACTACTAGTGAAGACATATGCTTAAGATGACAAGTGGCACCAATATATTGTCCCATACACAATAGTGTGATGATTCTATGTAAATCCTCTTTTGCTACTGGCCGTTTTTTCTTACTAAGTTTACCTCCACCACAAATAGCGTCTGTGTATGGCGTTTGCAACAGGCTGTTTAAACAGCGTATTAGCCAGTAATAAGCTTTACCGGTATCTACTAACTTACTGGAATAGTCATAAGAATTGAGCAATTGCTAGCGAGTCTGCCGAAGCTATTTCATTTCATGGCATAAGAACGCATTTTTTCTTTCATGGCAAAACAACATACTTTTTTCTTCAATTCGTGAATGACATTTATACAATAACTATCAATAAATGTGACGATAACTAACTTTTTCATCAAGTGAAAAGACGAGAGAATCGTGGAATCTACCAGAAATAATTAATAAATCTTGTTGCCCTCAACAGATTCGAACTCCGGTCTTCCACATGAGAAGCACTGTCTTTAACCACTACACCACGGCATTACACCTTTCAGTGGTCGCTAGACTCCATTAAGGATTGTGTAACACTGACGAACGTTTCTGTTTGAATTTACCTCCAGCATAGTGTCTGAACTGTATTGCTTTTGCCACTGGACGTTTTAACAGATAATTAGCCAGTAATAGGCTTACTAGTATCTACTAATTTCCTAGGAATAATCATAAGAATTGAGAAATTGCTAGCGAGACTGAAGATGAACTTTTCCATGCCGGAAACAGTCGCAATATAACCGTATACAATTTCAGTTAAGGCTTACTATAACGTAGCTAATGTATGTTGTAGCCAGCAAATGTCTTTATCTATCCTGACCCAAAACGCATGCACGGATGCGAACTTCGAAAAACCACCAGAAACAGTCGCAATATAACCGTAAACTGTTTTATTTCAGGCTTAAGATAACGTAGATACTGAAGTTTTTAGCCAGCGAAGTTTGTCAATACGGAATAATTCATAATGCGTACTTGGCTTCGCCTGTGAGGAGATACGAACTCGTGACCTATAGTTTACTGATCTGCTTCACAATGTGCAGTCAGCCAGCCAGCCAGCCAGCCAGTCCCTCAACAAGTAATTAAGTAAGAGACATTCGCTCTTCTTGGCCGGCTCCGCTTACGCGGTCCGGCAAAAAAGCACTCCGCAAATGGGACACAAATTTCTTCCCTTACAACCCAGGGCATCTTGTTGAGGTTCACCACACCAAAATCAATAACAGAGGATTAGAATGAGCATGCTTATATTTACAATACTACACAACACAGCATAATACACATAAACAGGTGAAACACAGACCGATTACTGTTATATATCAATCAACTGTGATCTAACATTATAATGCTGTACCTCTGCTGCCCTGAACACGTTTGATAAATGAATATACTTTCTATTCCTAAATCACATTTAAAATGTCAAAAACATTTAATAATGCTTAACAGTATAATATGATAAGTGTTGTTTGGTACCTGAAAGTTGAATTACTTTTCTAACTATTTAGAAAATACTTACTCTCCAGCCAGCCAAAGTGGGCCAGCTTTCTAAACTCCTGAGTGCTCAACACATCCCTCAAGGATTTGCAATTTACCAGCTGGTGAACTGAACATAATGTGGATCAAAGTTAGTAAAAATAAGTTATGCACTACCTATCATGTTTGTGTAGAATAAACTGGTTAATATCTGTAGCAACTCATTTAGAGTCTATAGACTACGAGCACACCGGAGTCGTCCATGGAGACTCTTTAAATATGTTTATATATTCTAAAAACACCTGACACGTGGACAGTTTAATTCACAAACATCCTGATTTTTTTTTCAGAATAACTAAGGCAATAAAGTAAAGATGCCATTAATAGTTCCCTAGTGACAATCCCATGATTAAGAGTATTCTGTACAGAGTATTTTTGTGATAATCAGTGCTATCCGACAATTTTAAGTGTGAAATCACTACTGCAATAATTTTGCTCAAAGCTAAAGTAAACCTGTAACTACCTACATAACTTTCGTTATAAATAACGTGTGGCTGCAGTACTATAGGTAGCTACAGTAGCTAGCTACTGTATACAGTATAGCTACAACAGCAAACTTGAAACAATGGCCAGTTTTACAAGTTACTTGACACACCTTGAAAACAAACAGTGCTACTAACTAGCTTGCAATTTCGACAGATAGAAAATGTGTATGTATTTGAATGTTGACTTTATCTATAAATTATCTAAAGTTGAATTTGAATTTCTTAGCGGTGTCATCTGCGAGGTTTCTGCATAAGACTGAAAATGAAATGAGGAAACAGAAGTGACGAAACTGAAGTATGAGTTTTAGCCAGCCGAGGTTTAGCCAGCAGAGTTTTAGCCAGCCGAGTCTGCTGCGGGGCTGCAGCTGGATGCCTATCGTGTCTGAGTGGCTGCAGCTGGATGCTATTGGGATCCTCTGAGGTTCTGCGAGACTGAAACATCGAAGTAATAGTACACAGTTAATTAATTTAATGTTCTAATTCACCATCTTCGTTGGCGTCGCTGCCGCTCTTTTTGGTCGTTTTCTTAAGACATACATAACAGTACCTCATCCTCTGTCTTCATGTTTATTGTGGTTGTACAAAATCGGCAGTTGTCACCGTATTTCCGGCCAGGTAGAAAATGCTTTGTGCGGACTGCCTCCTTGTGGACATAGCTTTTAAATATCCGTTTAGACCATAGACTGTAAAAAAAAATGGACGTAGTAACCGTGACGTCACCCATAGGTGCATGAAGACCCGTTTTGAAGCTCATTTTTGGCGGAGATGGCCGTCGCCATCTTGGCAGCGGGTCACTGGGCCAAACTCCTGGATAACCAAAAATGGGCAAAGAGGTGGGGCGTGGGCGCAGCTGAGGTGCCTGGCTGCTGAAACAACGCCCACCTAGCGCGACATTACTAAGTTAGCAAAGGCTAAGAAGCTAGGCTAAATGCTACCAGTATGCTACTCTGCGTTGCTAGCCGGCTGTTGGTAGCCAGTCACCGTAACGTTACCAGCTTACACTTGAGGCAAGTTAACCTGAAACTATACAACAAAACGCAAATGCTTAAAATGCTTCATTTTTTAAGATATAAATGTGGTAATTTTGCAACTCTAGATTTTGTCGAGATGATAGACAAAATAGGTCGAGACTTGCAGATTATATATTGGATTTTCACATAACTAGTTATGAGCACTGTATCGTTACGAGTCGTTTATTTGGATTTCACTTGATTATAACGTGAAAAGAAATAAATCTCCCCACAAAGTTGGCACAAAGGGGGAAATAAGCAATATACACCAAAACAATTTTTTGAACTTGGCTGTAAACGTGTTTATTTCTGCTGTGAAGTTGGGCATTTTGCCATATTGATCTATGGAGATTGCTACGGAATTATAGATGCATAGATCAGTGGCTATTTTTGTATATATACAGTACAGGCCAAAAGTTTGGACACCTTCGCATTCAATGCGTTTCCTTTATTTTCATGACTATTTACATTGTAGATTCTCACTGAAGGCATTCAAACTATGAATGAACACATGTGGAATTATGTACTTAACAAAAAAGTGTGAAATAACTGAAAACATGTCTTATATTCTAGTTTCTTCAAAGTAGCCACCATTTGCTCTGATTACTGCTTTTCACACTTGGCATTCTCTTGATGAGCTTCAAGAGGTAGTCACCTGAAATGGTTTTCCAACAGTCTTGAAGGGGTTCCCAGAGATGCTTAGCACTTGTTGGCCCTTTTGCCTTCACTCTGCGGTCCAGCTCACCCCAAACCATCTCGATTGGGTTCAGGTCCGGTGACTGTGGAGGCCAGGTCATCTGGCGCAGCACTCCATCACTCTCCTTCTTGATCAAATAGCCCTTACACAGCCTGGAGGTGTGTTAGGGGTCATTGTCTTGTTGAAAAATAAATGATGGTCCAACTAAACGCAAACCGGATGGGACGGCATGTCGCTGCAGGATGCTGTGGTAGCCATGCTGGTTCAGTATGCCTTCAGTTTTGAATAAGTCCCCAACAGTGTCACCAGCAAAGCACCCCCACACCATCAAA
>JACXGI010000335.1:32677-56833 GCA_016801175.1 Esox masquinongy
GACTGCACTTGGGGACACATTCAAAGTTTTCGCAATTTTCCGGACTGACTGACCTTCATTTGTTAAAGTAATGATGGCCACTCATTTCTCTTTACTTAGCTGATTGGTTCTTGCCATAATATGAATTCTAACAGTTGTCCAATAGGGCTGTCGGCTGTGTATCAACCTGACTTCTGCACAACACAACTGATGGTCCCAACCCCATTAATAAGGGAAAAAATTCCACTGATTAACCCTGACAAGGCACACCTGTGAAGTGAAAACCATTTCAGGTGACTACCTCATGAAGCTCATTGAGAGAACACCAAGGGTTTGCAGCGCTATCAAAAAAGCAAAGTGTGGCTACTTTGAGGAATCTAAAATACAAGACATGTTTTCAGTTATTTCACACTTTTTTGTTAAGTACATAATTCCATATGTGTTCATTCATAGTTTTGATGCCTTCAGTGAGAATCTACAATGTAAATAGTCATGAAAATAAAGAAAACACATTGAATGAGAAGGTGTGTCCAAACTTTTGTACTGTATATATCTTTTTTGTCAATTTGTGATCTGGGGCTATTCATAAAAGACCCGGGGCTATAGCCCTGGACGCCCATGCCTAACGATGCCACTGTGATTAATTGTACTGTATCCTCATCCTTTCATGTTGTTAAAAAAACAAGCTAGACTTCATTAAAATACTGAATGGCTTTGTTATATAAGTAAACAAATACTTGACATACATAATCACTAAATTGACAGATTTGACTAATTAAAAAATGAATGGAGCAAATTTGTAGTGGCAATTATTTTTCCTGGGAGCGAATAGCGTTTCTGACCAAACCGATGAAAGACGTGAAAAGACGTGAAGCGGTGGAGCCTAACCTTCGCTCAAGAGTGATGAGCGGGATATCTATCAGCTCTCCGCTCACATACTCTGGCAACTATCACTTAATATAATATTTCTTACGATCTTCAAACATGAAGTACATTTGTCTTCAACATGTGCCTTGCACAAACGTGTGTGTTTGTATTCAGTGTGTGACTGTCAAACCTCTAATGGACAAGAAAACGGTGGGCGGGGTCACATGAGGGCAGAGTGAAACGTTTGACTCCACCCACATTGATCCTCGCCCCGAATTGCACACTGCAGTCAGGGGTACTTGTCGGAGTTTGCCCCTTGGTTTAGACATACAGTAAAGTCCACTGTGGAGCAATGCCTCATGCGTAACGTTCACGTACGTACGTACATACATACTTCTCCGAAACTGGAGTATATCGAGACCTTAAGACCTTTAGATCACAGTTTACCAACGCTCCCCATCCCACCGTCTAATAGAGCTTAAGAGGGTAAATCAGGAAGAATCGGAGAAACTGCCCAAATCCAGATTGTGATTGCTGCCAAAAAAGTGAAGGGGTCTGAATACTTTCCAAAGGCAGAGTATATACAGTTCTTTGTAAAATTATGCAGACTACAGACCAATTCTCTTTTATTATTGAATTACAATTGGTACACTGACATTTTGTTCTGTCTGATATGATATTTAAAAAATACAGAAACTAAAGATCTTTTATTGTAAGATTACAGTGGTTTTATGTTGGGAAATATTTTAGGGAAAAAAACGTAACTATTGTAAACAACTGGGATGAACTAGAGACATAGTTACAATCTGAAATGGTAGCTAAGATACCTATCTTGATTATCTAAATGCTTTATTAATATAATTAATTATTATAACTATAAGCAAAAGCCTAAAATGTATGATCCGTACCCCAGTCTCAGCTTCACTAATAGTACACCTGTTAAGTGACAACCAAAACATACATGTTATATTTGGCATCACATAGCAAATTTTATTATGCGAATTTGTGATCATCCTAATTATTGTTATTGCATCTTGATTGTCAATCAGTAATTTTGTGAGTCATGCTGATTGTATAGTATAATGTATTCAGTGTGATAAGCAATGTTATTAGGTGAGCTATAGGTTTTCAGTGTAAAAACACCATTTCAAAGTCACAGCTATGCCTATTCATAAGGTAAAACATTGAAGAGGTATCTGTGGAGTTTGGACTATATTGTTCTTGAATGAAAATCACCCCAAATTTAAACTCAAAATATCTACAATAAATAAAAAACATGATGGAAAACAAGAAACAAAATACAAGATCTTGGCATCAATTTGTAGACAGCATTCAGTCATTGTCATAGATGCAATCTGCAAAAGAATAAGAATTCTTGTCAAAGTGTTAAAAAGAACAGCAAAATGTCCTAAGAAATTAAATATATTTTACCACCATCTTGCAAAAATGATATGTATTTGCTCTTTTTATTGGGCATATTTTCTATTATATGAATAATTACATGTTGGTTTTGCATGTAAAAAATTCTGGAACGTACCATCACCAATGTCATCATAGATATCAGCATCTCTGGAAAAGCAAATCAGGTGATTTGTGTCAAACTCAGGACATTTGATAATCCAGGCATTTTCTCTGCAATTTACTGAACTGGTTAATAACATACTATAGATAATGTGTATTTATGGATGTTTTTATTGTAGACAGGTTAATACAGTTAGGTCCAGAAATAATCGGACACTGACACAAGTTTTGTTATTTTGTCTGTTTACCAAAATATATTCAGGTTGCAGTTAAATAATGAATATGGGTTTAAAGTGCAGTCTCTCAATTTTAATTTGAGGGTATTCACATCCAAATTGGAGGAAGGGTTTAGGAATTATAGCTCTTTAATATGTAGCCCCCTCTTTTTCAAGGGACCAAAAGTAATTGGACAATTGACTCAAAAGCTGTTTCTTGGACTGGTGTGGGCTATTACTTAATTCAATTTCTTCATCAATTAAGCAGGTAAAAGGTCTGGAGTTGATTCCAGGTGTGCCATTCACATTTGGAAGCTGTTGCTGTGAACCCACAACATATGGTCAAAGGACCTCTCAATGTAAGTGAAACAGGCCATCCTTAGGCTGCAAAAAAATAATAATTCATTAGAGAGAACATTAGGAGTGGCCAAATCAACAGTTTGGTACATTCTGAGAAAAAAAGAACGCACTGGTGAGCTCTGCAACACAAAAAGGCCTGGACATCCACGGAAGACAACGGTGGTGGATGATCGTAGAATCTTTTTTCCCAGTTCTGGAACAGCGTTCTTTGGACAGCTGAAACTAAGATCAACATGTACCACGCTGATGGGAAGAAAAACGTGTGGAGAAGGCTTGGAACGGCTCATGATCCGAAGCATACCACATCATCTGTAAAATACAGTGGAGGCAGTGTGATGGCATGGCCATGCATGACGTCCAATGGCAATGGGACATTAGTGTTTATTGACGATGTGATGGAAGATAGAAGCAGCCGGATGAATTCTGAAGTGTACAGGGATATATTGTCTGCTCAGATTCAGCCAAATTCAGTGAAGTTGATTGGACGGTGCTTCACTTTACAGATAGACATTGACCCAAAACATACTGCGAAAGCAACACAGGAGTTTTTTAAGGCAAAGAAGTGGAATATTCTGCAATGGCCGATTCAATCACCTGATCTCGACCCGATTGAGCATGCATTTCACTTGCTGAAGACAAAACTTAACGCAAAAAGACCCTTGAAAAAACAACAACTGAAGACAGCTGCAGTAAAGGCCTGGCAAAGCATCACAAAGGAGGAAACCCAGCTTTTGGTGATATCCATGCGTTCCAGACTTCAAGCAGTCACTGCCTGCAAAGGATCCTTGACAAAGTACTAAAAATTAACATTTTATTTATGATTGTGTTAATCTGTTCAATAACATTTCAGCCCCTGAAATAAGGGGAGTGTTTATGAAAATGGTTGTAATTCCTAAACGTTTCATACAATATTTTTGTTCAACCCCTTGGATTAAAGCTGAAAGTCTGCACCTCAATTGCATCTCGGTTGTTTAATTTCAAATCCATTGTGGTGGAGTACAGAGCCAAAATTATGAAGATTGTGTCAGTATCCAAATATTTCCTGACCTGACTGTATGTTGATATGGGTTTGTTTTGTAAGGTCTGTATTTGCGTTGTACTTACTCTACTACAATATGGCTGGTCAAGACATAGCCAACTAAAGGAGAGAGAGTTATTGAGACAAAATTGTGTTATTTATTTATTCATTTCAAAATGCCTATATAACACAGGTGGGGATTTATTGCTACTCACTCTTGCCCTCTTCATTCCTGCAGATAAGTTTGCTGTCTACAGGCTTAACAATGACATCCAGAGTCTCCCCAGGCCTTACTGGCAGGTCTTTACTGCTCCACTTTTTATTGGCCAAGCTGGAAATGATTGTCACCTGATACAGGACCTGGATCTCCCCATCATACTGTTGGTAAGGAGAGGTCAAGATTAAGGGTCTTAGAAATCTACATACAATCTCAAATTATCAATAAATAATGGAACATTTACCTTGAACTTTTTTCTGAATTCCTTCTCCTCCTTCTCAAATTTCTTTAGCTTCTTTGGATCTTTCTCCTCCACCTTACCCTTGCTTTGTGGGGGAAGGAAGAGAGGAACCCTTTCATGTTTTCAAACATTCTTTAAGTGGGGGATAAGAACATTCTTATGTCATTGCATGGTCATTAGAGCAACTTTCTTTGGGTGTAATTCTTGAGTCACCTGCTGACAGGATAAGACACATCCACATCATCATAGATCTCCTTATCATCAGAGTTTTCTACAACAAGAAACACAGAGAATGAATAGCAAGGACATGTTTAAATGGAATGTAAACAGACTTCTGAGGCTTCTATTCTGAAATGTAAGTAATGTCACTGTTACAGATCATTTCCTCAACCATCATGAATATTAGAAATAATATTTTACCTTCCTGGTCAAACTGGGATGGAGGAGGCACTCTGGAAATGACAAAAAACAGAATAAAAAACATAGTCCTGGTGATGTCTGGTGTCATTTGGTTTGATTGGTTGGGCTGCCCATTTCAATCAAATGATCAAAACACATGATTAATCAGACATGAAATAATCAATGAAGTTAACAATCATCACCAGCAATTACACTTCCTAATTACACTTTATTATTTTTATGGATTCTTAATTATTGACAGAATTAAATTATTAGGTTGTTAATTAATTGAAGGACATAAAAAAAAATAATTGATACAAAAATGATTTCAGACTGATTTAATTATTCAGTAAAGTATTGAACTTCTATCCCACTGATTTGTCCCTGATTTGCAGCAATAGGGGTTAGGGGTTATTGATCGCGTATTTTCCTGATCCATCTTACTAATGAGAGTATTACTCAATTTTGCTGCCTGGGCATTTTCTCCACTCCTCAAAGCCCTTAAACACCCAAGAGAGGC
The DNA here is from genome assembly GCA_016801175.1 of Esox masquinongy. NCBI lineage: Eukaryota > Metazoa > Chordata > Actinopteri > Esociformes > Esocidae > Esox > Esox masquinongy. Next base: position 38,015 of record JACXGI010000335.1, read on the forward strand.
CGCGAGGTTTAGGAGGCGATCTGGGGTCCAAAGGGCCTGGGCTGCAGATACACACTCAATCACATACTTATATCAAACGCATGATAAACCCATACAAACACCCACTGATGAATGCACACTAATAGTTCCACACCATGCAGGCATGATGCTCTCACCTGACGTTGAAGCTGGGAGTGTCCAGGTCGTCATATAGTTCCTCATCCGGAGGGGGAGGGAGAATCACTTGGAATGAGAAAAAGTCAAATGTAACCTAAATACCACCAAAATGACTGTGACCACATTAATATAGTTCATGTTTTTAAACGATATAATTGGCATTTGAAATGTACCTCCTGGTCCCCTGATGTCACTGTAATGAGGAGAACAACATTTTGGTGGATTGCATAATCAAACAGTACGACGGAGAAACAAATTGTTACAGTGGTTGGTCTATTTATTTTTTAATTTATGTTTTTCTTTTTTTTTTTACAAGGTATTCATTTATTTTTAATGTTCTTTTTTCGTTGCTGTGAATTCCCGGTAGTACCAAGAGATTTAAAGAGATGCCTTTTACCTGTTGTGGTTATCAAGGAAGTCCACATCATCATATACATCCTGTCCTTGGCTTAAAGACACACCCTGCCGCTTCAGGGTGTCAAAGTCGGTCTCAACTGCCTCAGTCTTCACATAGCCATCTTAAAATACGCAGAGCACAAAAATCGGAACATTTGTAAGGGAGAAAAGTACGAGTAGTGGTGTGGAGCTTGAGCAGCAGTAGGAAACAGTGTTGTCACTTACAGGAGCCGTCCTGTGACCTCCCTAGCCAGCGGCCCTCTGGGTTCTCTATAACACGCATGATTTCAATTGTGTCTCCCTGCTTATACGCCAGGTCCATCTTACTCCCTTTACTGTCCCCTCTGGCCTTGCCCTTATGGAGGACCTGCAGAGGACCAGTCAGCTACCACAAAAGGAGAGAGAAAAAACTGAGGATGCAGAGAAATGCACATTCAATTGATAGAGGATAAACTCCATTAGACTGTAATAAAGCAAGACTACTGAAAAACAGGTGTATGCAGTGCAAACACTCACTTTGAATTTTTTTCTGGCCTCTTGTTCCTTCCTCTCACGTTCTTTTTGTTCTTTTTTATCGACCTCCTGTCGTTTTTTCTCCTCCCTCTCTCGCTTCTTCTCTTGTTCCTTTGACTCCACCGTCCCCCTGATCAGAAATACATGGCAGTGCTGTTGTTGCTCGTAAGAGGGCATTGTTTGCCTACAACCTTCTCCTCATTTCAAAGATCAGGACAAAAGAAGAAGTTGGAAAGAAACTGGGGGAACTCTCTCACCATCTGTCATCGAGACCTTCGTACATTGAGTCATCACTCTCACTGTCCTATTGAATGAAACAAATGTTGATAGAGACATGTAAGCACATATGGAGATACGTTGTTGAGAAGGTTTAATTTTGACAAAAATGGTGTGTGTGGCTTACTTGGCAAGAGCATGGTTATTGCAATGCTGTGTTTGTGGGTTTCACTGCCATGTACTAATTCCTGGAAGTCTCCGTTAAAGAGCATCTCCTAATGACTTAAATGAAAATAATGAACACGTCACCTCGGTCCGTTGACTAAGATGTCCTCCAGAGGGTAGCGGTGGACGGTTGTTTACCCCCACATCATCATAGCTGTCATATAGGTCAGGTTGGTTTCTGGAGGCAGACAGTCAATCAACTGGTCAAATGATCAACCACATTACAATAAGGTCAGAACACAAGCGTTCTACTGAAGTTACTTAAGGAAATAATAAATAGTAGGACATAAAGAGAAGCAGTGAAAACAGGCATTTAATAATCTAATCAGTGCCAGTGATGGTAGTCTCCAGTATAGTCCGTCATCATATGACAGTCTTCTGGGTATCTGATACTCACATAGCTCCTGGAGGTCGTGGGGGCAAGATCGGGGCCACGGATTGAGGGGCCGCATGGGTGCTAGGATGAGAGGCAGGAGGCGGGGGAACACTTCCCTTCCTGAACAAAGCAGGACCTTCAGGGAATAAACACACACATCTTCAGTTGGAATAAAGGTCATGCATGTTCCCTTTCAATCGGCTTTCCTATCAATGTAGTGATTTTACTTATGATGAATTTATGAATAACGTCTGTTAGAAAACTAGCCTATATTGTCACCAGGGGGAGTATGTCATTCACATTGGATGGTCTAACAGTAAGGCAAGCCATGCTGAAATCTATTTTTAGTCAAAACCATTATAACATGTGGGTCCTAAACTGAAACCTTTCACTTAAATATGTCCCTGTTTGAAGAGGAACTTCCTAGTTAAAGAGTAAACGTCAGCTGTAAACTGACGGAAGAAAAGCACCAAACTACACAGGGAACTTGAATAAAGGAAACATGTTTTCTTGCTTCTTTAGTTATGCATTTAAATTAGGATGATTCTATCTGTACTAAAAAAAATTGTATGGGAAATGTGGGCTGAAATACATTCTCATATATTTCAGTACTATTTAATAACCAAAAAAGGAACCAGGCAAGCCTAGTTCAGCCAGCACGCATTAACATCATGCCAAGTTTGAATATTTCACTAGACACCATTAAGTATTGTGTTAAACTGACTAACGTTTCTTATTAAGTTTACCTCCACCACAAATAGCATCTCTAAAATGTATAGCTTTTGCCACTGGCCGTTTTAACAGCTTATTAGCCAGTAATAGGCTTACAGGCATATACCAACTTACTACATGGAATAGTATTGAGCAATTTCTAGTGAGAATTGTTAAGATGAACTATACATTGCCAAAGCTATTAAATTTCATGGCACAAAAACGTTCGTTTTTCTTTCATTCGTGAATGACACTGATACAATAACTATCGGGTGACGATAACTTTTTCGTCAAGTGAAAAGACGAGAGAATCATGGAAACCCCTACTATTTTACTGCCCAAGGGGTTTTCATCTAGCCTATATTACCCAAAAAAACATGCACGGATGCGTACCTCGAAAATCCAGAAATAGTCGCAATGTATCCGTAAAGTTTTAGTTTAGGCTTACTATAATGTAGCTACTGAAGGTTGTAGCAAAGGAAGTTTTTGTCTATCCTGACCCAAAAAGCATGAACAGATGCGTACTTCAAAAATCCACCAGAAATAGTCGCAATACAACCGTAAACAGTTTTATTTTAGGCTTACTACAACGTAGCTACTGAAGGTTGTATCCAGTGAAGTTTTTGTCTATCCAGGACCTATTGTTTGCAGATCCACGTCACTAACCACTATGCTATTTAACAAGCGGCCTGCACTCACTCACTCAGTCACTCACTTGGTCCGGCAAAAATATAACAATGAGAAATATCTGTGAATAATACCCTCAGAGTGTATTTTTAAACTGAAAGCTCTCATCATGTAAAAAACATCCTACGTACAGAAATGTGTATTAGCAGAGTACGTTTATGTATATTCTCTCATTACATATTTCAGAAAGTTGTAGAACACGTAACTGAATGTATATTAATGTGAACATTCAACGGATAATTTAGATAAAAAGTCAAAAAATTGACAATGTTTTCCACTAATCAAACTCATCCAGTCCTAATGTAATGCGTTCTACTGATCTTTTACAGTGCATTCAGAAAGTATTCAGACCCCTTTACCTTTTCTACATTTTCTGACACTACAGCCTTATTCTAGAATGAATAGAATAGACTTTTTCTTCATCAATCTACACACAATACCCAATAATAACCAATCAAAAACAGGAATATCACATTTCCATAAGTATTCAGACCCCTTACTCCATACTTTGTTGAAGCACCTTTGGCAGCTACACTTTTGAGTCTACTTGGGTATGATGTTATTGTAATGAATGGGTAAAGGGGAAGAGAGAGAGACTAGTTCCATTTGCGGAGCAGGCGGTTTATTAGGGAGACAAACTCCCGGTAGGGCGAGGCGAAGGACAGTCGTACAGGCAAGGGTCAAAATCACGAGACACGAACAAATGCAGAATCACTAGGCTAGAGACGGAGTCGAGGAGCAAAGCAGGCGATGGTCAAAACACGGGAATCAATACAGGAACAGCACGAGGCGAAAGCGAAAACAGAAGGCTCAGTAATGAATGACGGAGTGACAAACAATACCTCACAAACGCTAGGGAGAACTGAACAGAACTAAATAGGGACATAAACCAGACACAGGTGGGGACACAGGCGCTCAGAATGAGGGTGATTGGGATCTGATGACTGGGGTGCGTTCAGGAGCCGTGGAGCGTGGGGTGTGTTCAGGAGTGGTGGAGCGCGGAAGCGGGTCCACGCCGGAGGAGGACGTCACAGTTATAAGCTTGGGACACCTGTATTTGGGGAGTTTCTCTCATTGTCTCTGTAGATCTTCTCAAGCTCTGTCCATAGACACCAGTCTCTCTCCATAGATGTTCGACTGAGTTCCACTCCAGGCTCTGGCTGGGTCACTCAATGACATTCATAGACTTGAATCCTGAAGACACTCCTGCGTCCTGAGCACTCTGGAGCTTGTTTTCATCAATGATCTGTCTGTACTTTGCTCGGTTCATCTTTCCCTTGATTCTGACTAGTCCCTGGCGCTGAAAAACATCCCCACAGCATTATACTACTACCACTATGCTTCACCCTAGGGATGATGTTGGCCAGGTGATAAGCAATAGCTGGTTTCTTCTAGATGTGATGCTTGGCATTCAGGCTAAAGAGTTCGGTCTTGTTTTCATCAGACAAGGCAATCTTGTTTCTCATGGTCTGAGAGTCAATTAGGTGCCTTTTGGCTAACTCCAAGCGGGCTATCATGTTCCCTTTGCTGAAGAGTGGCTTCTGTCTGGCCACTAGCATAAAAGCCTTATTGGTGTAGTGCTGCAAATGTTTGGCCCTTCCATCTCCAGACAGGAACTCTGGAGCTTTGTCAAAGTGAACATCAGGTTTATAGTCACCTCCCTGACCAAAGGCCTTCTCCCCTGGTTGCTCAGTTTGGCCAGGCGGACAGCCATTTAAGAATGACAGCTGTCAAATCAATTGAATTTACCACAGATGAACTCTAATTAATTTGTAGAAATATCTCAAGGATGATCAATGGAAACAGTTCTGAGCGGTCTGAATACTTTAGTCAATTTGATATTTCTGTTTTTTACTTTTTAATAAATTTGCAAACATTTCTGAAATACTTGCTTGTCAGTAAGGGGTATTGTGAATAGATTGTTAAGGGAAAAAAATCCATTTTAGAATAATGCTGTAATGTAAGAAAATGTGGAAAAAGTGAAGGGATCTGAATACTTTGCGAATGTACTCTATGTTCCTAGTAACAAAAAATGTATTTGATCATTACATTTTTAAGATTGTAATGTCTGTTTCAGACCCTAATGTATGGATGGAAATCCTGATCTTTTTAAAAAAAAATTCAGCTTATTTTTTTTTTCCAGCTTTTGAAATGACTGGACATGTTTTGACCTAACATACTCACATACTCAGATACACACTGCGGTTTTCTCAGTCTCTCAAACAAGCTTCCATTTCATGTAACCCATCTTTTTTTGCTTTAATTCTTCTACATGCTGACATTTAGAAAAGCTCTTGACCCTTATTTTTCATCAATAAGACAAGACTGTCTGCCTTTGGGATTGTTGTGTACACATCTTATTGAAAAGCAGACTCACCATTCTGTCAGAAATTATTGAGATTTTGCATGCACATTTAATGTCTATAACGCTGGAATCACCCATTACAGTGGATTCAGCTGTGTAACAGAGCTTAACAGACAAGTTACGATACTATTTTTACAACTTGCTGTTAGATGGTTCCTTAACCTGAAAATAGAATATGGGCAAAAAGAAACTGGAATCCACGTTTCAGTTTTCTTTAAACAGTTCTTACAAAATTCAGCTAACTTTAGCTACTGCTGTCTATAATGCGGGGTGTAAGTCTTTTTACATTTTTAATATTTCAGAATAAGCTGAAATACGTATCATCTACAGATTTTAAAAAAATACTTCAGAAAAGTTGACACCTTCTACATTTATCAATATATCTGCTGATAGGAAGATCACAGAAAGACATCCAATGGCTCTATCAAACAAGTAAAACCACTACTACACAAAATGACTTGTAACACGATCACTATGACATGCAGGCTCTCATTTGCCCTTCAATACAGGTTCTGCACAAAGGGCAGTCATGTATTGCATTGCATTGTATGCTATGTTTGCAGGGTTTAAGTAAAAAGTTCCAGAAGAGACAGTTATCACAAAAACATCTATAATCTCCAAGAAACAGAGGAGAAGTTTACTATTTTACAACTTAACGTTAGATAGTTCCTCACCGTGAAAATAGTATGTTTTTTTTAAACAGTCATTGGTAACTGTAGCCACCATAAGATAAAAACCAGTGAAAGCAAAACAGGACAGTATCCTTCTTGTGATATCAAATTCACTGCAGGTGTGCCTGACCAAAGAGCTTTATTTTAATTTAAGCTGACCAGGTTCCAAACTGAGTAGCAAATACTTTTTGTGGCAATTTCCTATTGATGAAGGTTAATACTCTTTGTCTATTTTTAGTTTTGTGAGTTATTTTCCCATTCCCCATCATCATAGATTATTTTAATCCATTGAAACAAGAAACGATGGAAGGACACAATACTGTGGCTTAAGATGTACAATCTTGGCAACAACGCAAAAAGACACAGCTGAGACGTGCTGTGTCTTTTGACATACTGTTAGGCTGCTAGCAAACAGTCTGCGGGAGCCTCGGACAACGAGTTGGCTTCAACCTCTTCCTGCCACAGAATCCTCCTCAGCAAGTGAAACCCTCAACCAAAATCCCTTTCGAAGTGAGTCTGCCTGGTTTGTATTGTACATCACCTGACAGCAATAGCTACATTGGTATACAACAATTTTTTGACAAGAACAAAAGTCTCCTTGACATTACTTTTTTCTAACCCCAAAAACAAGCAAAACCTTTAGTGTTGTCTAACATTATGTAGCTACAACCTTGGCACTCATGCATCCACATCTTGTTACATAACATAACAAGAGAAGCAGAAGAAAACCTGCAAACTGTTGTTTAAAATGTGGTCCCTCTGCTATCCAAATCAATGTATTATATGAAATGCCACTGTTTTCCTGATGATTCCTGGTTACGTGATGGAAGCTACTAAAATGTAGCTATTGAAATTACTTGGTGACTTCTATTCATTAATGCAGATTTTAGGACAGAACAGCACTAAATGTCAACTTCTGCACCCCAATAGCTCAAAATTGTTTACATAAAACAAGTCATACATTTTTTTATTTGAAAATGCTGCACAAATACCATAGATGTTTAACTGAACGACAATAACGTCCACTGCAAAGAGGAAGCAGTCAAAAACATGAGGAATCAATGCATTAAGTGCCTCATATTTTATTTATAATCAAATATATTCTGTACACACCCTAACAATTTCATAGATGTTTTTCTATTAGTGGCTAAAGTTAGTAAAGATTAGAAAGGCTGTTTAAATAAAACTGAACAATGGATTCAGTTTCTTTCACTTGGCCAATAGACAACATCGTTTTGAATTAATGAAATTATCTTTTAAAGGGAATTTTGCCCCCTTTATTTCCTCATAGTAGTCTAACATAACATTGACTATACTTTTTGTGATAATAGCTAAAAACAAAAAACTGTTACTGCAAAACAAATATTCTTTGAAAATCACAGTTTTCTAAATGTTGTTATGGGTATAACTTTTATCACTATAATTATTTTTACAAAATCCAGAAAGTTGTTTTTTTTACATTTTGCAGACCCTGAGCATAAAGGCTCAGTAATAAGAGACAAAAGTCTCCCGCTTGAGATTGAAAAGTTTAGGAATTGTCTTTGTGTGTGTCCATGTGTGTGTGGTTGCTTATGTGTCTGTGTGTACGCATGTGTTCTACCTCTCGGTGGTTCTACATCTCAGTGAAGCACAGCACCACAGAAATCCCTTTACTTAGTGTGCATTGCTGTGAGACTGCAGCACTGGAGAGTATTAAAAAACATGTAAAATGCATATTAGAAACCTTACCGTCCTCCGTATTAGCCTCTGTGCCCTTCTTAAACTTTTCCAGGTTTACCCTAGGAGGCCGGTTCGGTTTGGCTGGGGCACTTCCAAGTGCCAGGATATTAGGCAGGGGGTTTCGTTTTGGGACAGAGGAGCTACTGGTAAGGGCAGAATGGTTCCCCCCCGCAGCTGGATAAGAAGGGCTCATGGGCTTTTTAAAGCTGGGTTTCTTAGTGGCTGGAGGTTTGAGGGAGGGACTAGAGTCAGTGGACGTGATGGGGACTTTAGCTAATTCTTTTGCTCTGTCCTCAGGTAGTGTGTCTGTTTTGTTGAATGCATTCTGAGCAGTCCTGAAGTTTGAGGGCTTGGGCGCAGTGCCTGGTGAGAACAGTTTGACTGTAGAGTCCACAGCTCCCACCTCGCTATCCTCTGACTTTAGCCTCATCTTGGCAATCGAACTGACTGGTTTTATGGAAGGGGTAATTTTGGATGGGAGGGAGTTCGGGGTACTCCTGCTTTCATCAGGTTTGGAATTGTTGTCTTTGACCCAGGAGGGTTTGGCCACAGCTATTGGTGGTTTATGTATGGCAGGCTTGGGGTCAGACAGAGTTGAGCTCAGAGGGGGCTTTTGAATAGGGGGTTTGGGTGGAAGGCTTTTGACTTCAGCATCCTGGGATCCTTCTATTTTGGGTTTAACATTTTGTTGTTTGACAAATGATGGTTTGCTGTCCTCTTGGGGTTTTTCAAACCTACTAGCGATCAGTTTGGTTTTGGGTAACTCCCTGACTTCTGGAGCACTCTTGTTGGAGACTGTGCTCTTGAGGAAGTTGGGTTTTGGTGGCATGGACGCCGCACTGCCTGAGAGGCTTGTCTCTAGGGCAGGTTTCTTCAGATTAATGGGGTGTCCAGAGGACAGGGTTGGGTGCACAGCAACCTTGGGACGTCCTGAAGAGATGCCCTCCATGGCTTTTCCATCTGAACTGAAGCGAGCCATCATGGCCTTCACATCCGACTTGTTGTCCTGCTGGCAGCAAACAAAGACTAGTCAGGAGGAAGTATAATTATATTTTGTCTATAGGAGTTTCCCCTAATGAACACACATTTCAGGAAGAGAGAACCGTTCATGTTATTCACAGAAATCTTATTGACTTATTAACCACTGTTAGTTATTTCTATTATACAAACTAACACAGGCTCTTGTAAGGAAATAGAGGAAAGAGAGAGCAAGAGACAGGGAGAGAGTGAATAAATTATTGGAGAAATAGGTTGTAGTTTTTTAACCTCTAAATGGTTTACTTTCTTTCTCAGTAAACAAAACCACATGGAGCACTAAAAATAAAATGCGTTTAATTACAGCAAGCAAGTTTATTTATATAGCACAAATCATACATAGAAGCAATTCAATGTGCTTTACAAAAAAAAAGAAAAATATAAAAATACAATAGAATAAAACCAAATACTAGAATATAAACATCAAATAGGCAATTCAATGTGCTTTACATAGAATAGGAAAACAGAAATAGAAGAAATTAAACATTTTCCTGAAACAAAATCGGATCAAGATTTCATCAAAGCATGCTAAACGTTAAACCTGAGTAAACTTTACTCAAACCCTGAGTAAACTATAGGCTACAGTGTTTTCAAAATGATGTAATCAAACAATTAGTCATTCTCGTTAAGGCCAGTGTGAAAAGAACACTAAAGATCAGCAGGGTCCAAATGTAGTGTGTATAAAGAAACAAACAGGAAATGTAACAAAGCCATGGTGCTAAACAGGAAGTGGGCTCATACAAGTTCTGTGCTCACATGCTTTAGCTTATCTTACATTTACATTTTAGTAACTGAACATATGCTCATACATTCTTCATACTGCCTCCCCATAACTACTCAAACCCATATTGCTGAGCCACATGGGAGTCAGTCCAGTTTTGTATATTTGTATATTTTTATATATATACATTGTTATTATTTAAATAATGGTTCTGCTCAATAAAATATAATTGATTATCTAAGATGGCCAAATTATTCAGATAAACTCTATGACTGAAGGGTTCAGAAAGGAGGGGTTAAAGGCTTCTGAAATATAACTGTTATGCACACCTTTTTGTTGTTTTGGCGGTTGATCTTTGTTTATTCTGTATTTCCTTAGTCAAGATGCAAATAGCCCTCTGGGAAAAATAATATTTTGGACTGGTCTATGTGAGCAGGTAGTGCAAGTTCTGAGAACGCTCTTTCGGTTGGACATTTGAATATGTATCTATATTAGCCACACTTGTGCAGTAAAAGTAAAAGTCTGCACATAATAATGTTCAGGGTACTAAGGGACGTCTCTCAGCACCACACCACTTCCACCATTAATGAGGGTTGTTTGAATCGAGGCAGAGCAACCTTTCATGAGGAAGTGCAGATAAGGCCAGAGGACAGGCATTCCTATTGCACAAGGCTGATGACTGCCTACCTGGGAATGAACTACCTGTTCTAACACTGGAGACCGCTAGCAAAGCAGAAGTGTCTACATGATGTGGCATTGACTCTGTCACTCTCAATGAATTCTGAAATACCTTTATAAATCATTTGGTGTCACATTAAGAGCAGTGATTTGTAATGCAGCCACAGATGGCGGCTAATCTTTGGTAAATTAATACTTTAGTTAATATTGGTTTGGATGAACAACGTCACTTGACATTTGATCATTAGCTTAATGCTATATTTTGCCTCACTGATGTGCATGCAGATTACAAGGGCACATGTTATGGCCTATTCTCACACGACTGTGTCTCAACTTTGAAGTGTCCACAGGGCAGAAACCACAGGGCTGAAACACTTCATCGGGAACCCACAAAATGTGTTCATATCATTAATAGATGGAGGGGTGTGTGTCATCCTGTCACTTTGTTGTTTATGTACTGAAAACTGTGAAATGGGGCACACTGCAACTCAGGCAGAGATGCGTGACACAGTTGTCTCGTGCTATCTCTATTTGCAACTTAGAAGACACAGTGGGTTATAGCTGTCCACACATCTGCTTTGATATGTGACACTGACTGAGACCTAAATACTGTATGGGCAAAGACCCTTTTGGTGCCCTACTCTCTCTGCTAGATGGCAAACATTAGGTTTTAAGGCAACACACTGTGTCATTTCATCCACTACATAATTAATTAATGGCTGTGCACCACTTCCTTGGGCTTTACAATGCATAAATGGTGACATGAAAGCCATAGATGAAATAAGCAGACAGTTGTTATTTAACTTACAACAGAAGGACAAACAAAAGTACCAACCAGCTGACACCCGAGGATCTTAAGCCTGAAGAAAAAATTAAATGGATTAACATTTAAGTCTTGAGTAAAAGCAAAGAGGAACCATGGTTTCTTTTCAATGTGGTGAATTACAGTTACACAATCCAGACTGTCACAACCCTGTTTAGCAAACTGTTTTGAAAAAGTACTTCTCTAATGCTGAGGTTAAGCCCTACTCTAACAATATATAACTAAATGACACCTACCAGTTCTTCTAAAGAGATAGTAAAATGTACATTAATCAAAAACAGATACATTATCTCATAGCACTTTTATAAAACCTCCGAAGAATGATGTGCAACGGAAACAGGTTAAACAAAGAATAAAACGTATAAATAAAAATTATAGAAGAATCAGTTTTAGGGTAAATGCCTGCTTCTATGTTGTGCAACAAGTAATGGCAACAAACAGTACAACATTCTGAAGTTATCAATTCAACTAATTATTTCAATTCAGTACACTACTCATGAAATTACTGCAAGCATGTACTCACCATAGCAGGAAGCTTCAGGGCAACCAGAATGCTCCCACACTCTATGTGGGCTGGTGGAGAGTCTGTTAATCTGTGAAATTGTCTGTGTGTGTAGTGAAGGTGAGAGACCGACTATGTGTCTGTGAGTGTGTAAGCATTTGTGACCTCAGTGTCCGTGTGGTACTTAGTACTTCCCCTCCCTGCAGAATTACTCCTGTGTTGTCATCAGAGAGGCAGCTTTATCTTTCTCAGTCCATCTCTAGTATTTGCCTATTCCAAGCCCAAGCAGGCACACAGCCCTTTCCATTTGCACTGAATCATGCACTGTAATTCCTCAGAACTGTGAATGTGAAATACTACAGTATCATTTGGACATACATCATGAATCATTAGGAATACTTGTAATAAAATGTACTGTATGAAGTGAACAAACACAAAAACAGAAATGTCATCGGCCAAAGCTGTCAAACCAGAGCGTAGCCAATATGCAAATCAGGGATTTATGCTGTTGTTGTTCATTGTTGAGATGACAGGTATCCTAACGGTTAACACATCTGACCAATAACCAAAAGGCAAGGTGACAAATCTGTTGTTCAGTCTCTGAGCAAGGCAGTTAACCCTTATATCACCCAGGTTATTGCTAATGAGATTGTGTTCTCAGTCAACTTGACTTATAAAACATGTGTATGAAACATTTATGGATAAATGTTTTCAGACATTTTAGATAGGACCCATCCTAGCTATTTTTTCAAAATAAGGGGAGGAGGAAGGAAGATCTGTGTTTGACAGTTGTTTACTGTGGTCCTTTTCGTGCATGCTGTCACTTTCCTTTATACTATGTGCTACATCTATAGTCATCTGTGTCCAACTCACAGCTGCTGAACATATGTTTTCTTACCACAAATCCTACTTTAATTTTCCCAGCCCAGGATCAACTAAAAGACAATAGCCAAAAAACTAATATTTTACGTATTTTACACAGGTTAGAATGAAGCAGCGGACTATTAGCCTGCCCTGCTGCTAAACAGCCAACCTTATCTTGTCAAACCAATTGCTATCCTACTACCTGAATATTAATAGTCAACAAGTTCATAACAAACTGTTAAAGTTAGTTTTCTTCCAAATGTAGTCTTGAGATTCACATGGCCAAGTGGGGGAGCTTCTGAAGCAGACTTTCAGACATAGCATAGTTTAGGATTTTCTCTGTTTATAGTATAATTAGCAAATAAAACAGATGTCAATTTCACAATTACAGAAAATAACCTTTAATATCAAGAAACATTATATATAGATAATTTTTGGTACTCTCTGCCATTTCAAAATGCCATGCCTCTGATAAATGCATATGGTTTGATAAGACATTTCAAATGAAAAGATCATGGATTTATATTTTTTTATATTTTTTTCATGTCATACTTTTAGCTATAACCATTTAACATTCATTTGAGCTTGCTGCCATGGTGTCTTTGGATATTTGGACTGTTTTCTCTCTTATAATCTGATCTGGGCTAAAGGTAGCTATCGTCTGCTTCCTCCACATAACCTTGGTAACTAGTGCCAGTGTCCTCAGGACACTGAATACCCAAATTCTTCTGCATTTTCTCTTCTTGCTGCCGCAGCTCCATGGAGTCCACCAGGTCATAAATATTGGCCAGTGACCATAGAGGCGAGGGGAACCAAGCTTTCACGTCCCCATCCTTCCCCACTACAAGCATACTGAAGTACTCCCGATTGATCTTCAACTGGTCCCGGAGACCGTTTACCACGTCCTGTGACAAAGGCTCATTTTCCGCTTGGCTCTTACCTGTCAACAATAATGGAATGATGTTCATCATGACATGTTCTGATTATTTCCATCACCATTTGGGCTGCTAATAAGTAGGATAGAATCAGTGTAGGAAATGACAGGAAAGGAAATCCTGACTGTTTTCTGTAACATATCTTTCAAGAAAGGTCTGTTCAAGAATGGTTATTTCATTGAAAGAGGGTTGGATTTAATTCATTATGCAATTTTTTTTTGTTAATAGATGTTTGTACACTATTATCTTGAAATGAGAAATTCACCATTAAGTGGAAACAGCTCCACAGAGCCAGAGGCTGTTGGTCCTGTTCCGATCAATTTCAACAAGGCAAAATGACGAATTCCTGTTGGAAATACAAAGTGAAATTAAGGCATTTGGGTCATTCTTGAATTGCGGCGGCAGCTGCTATCCCTACACTTTGTCACCATGTAAAACACTAAAGCATGACTGACACTGTCTGTTCTATTTTACAGTTATTTTGACAAAATAAAACATGAAATTTATGCTGAAAAAAACATCTGTTTGTATATGCTGTAGAAACTTGGACTGGTAAATAGTCTTGTCCCATTGATGTGTAAAGGTGTAATTACGTTTTAGGGATGTAGAGATATCTATCTATTATTTTGAATGTGAGACAGTAAAGAACGTGGGTCGTGTATTCTACAGAGTATGTGTGTCCCTAGTTTAATGATTGTCCCAGACTGATTACAAAGATATGCTGTACAGGAACCTTGATCATTCTGTCCATGGCAAACTGCCCTGGAGGGGTCTATATTGAAGGAGATAATGTCATAATTTTAAGGATGCCAACTACCATTTTGTGTCTCCAAATCTAAACTGACTTGTTAGTCATTAACCTACTGTTATTGTATTTCGAATAATACAATCCAAAATACATTTAAACAAATGACAACCTAGAAAAACGCATTTCATAAAAAATGTCAGGCCCAAATACCAACAGAAATTAAAAAATGATCCATTTAGTAATTCTCCTTTAGTGTCGACTGCTGCAGTAGCATAATGTTGCTGAGGTTAACAACACAATAATTCCCAAACTAGTCTGGTCTTGTTGGAGAAGTCTACTAGGCAGCCTAATAATAGCCCTACTGACCCATTGGACAGGCTTGTCCTCTCAGCCCCTGGAGCTGCTGTTGGAAGGAGTAGTCATCATTGGATGGGGTAGAGATGATCAGCAGTCTTCTTTTAGACATGAACCTGGTGGGGAGAAATGGCTCTATTATTATCTGTGCCCTGCGTTTTAAAGCACCTCATTATAACGCTTTATAGCAGCTTTAAGTAAGTGCCGTTGTGTCATTCCAGGTACTATATTTATTCAAATACCTCAGCAGTGCCCCACCCTGTTGATGGGATGTGAAGCAAGCTACCGGACCTTTTCTCTCCCTTTCCATTTCAAATTGTCGCGATGGAAAGGTGTCAACATATTCCATCAGTGCAGATGAGGGGGGAGGTTCATCAAATACTTTCTAAAAGGGAAATAAACAAAAAACAAAAACAGCGTTTTGGATCAATCTGTACAAGAACTGAATAAACTTGCCTGAAGACAGTGACGTGTGTTATCAAATGAAAACTGGCAAAGGAAAAGCTCCTCACCGTGGGCTTCAGATCATAGTCAGTCACAGTCATGGAGAACTCTTTGGAGGACACGATGCCATACTCCTTAATCAGTTGAGAGATGAGATTTGGGTCAGTGAACGTCTCTGGTAGTGAGGTGAGTGGAGGCTCAGAATCTGAAGCAAACAAAAATCCAGATTTTTACCGTCTGACAAACCCAAAGAGGAAACAGATGTCAAATGATTTGTGGGAGATGGAGTCAGTAGACACAGACTCAGACACAGTAAGTAATACCATGCTGGTAGTGGTGCAGGGTGAGGGTGGCCTCTGGCCCTGAGCTCAGGATGGTTGCCATAGTAACTTTCCTGAGGGTAAGGTCGCAGAAATGCAACTCGTTCTCCTCCCTCTGTCGGACATACTGAGGCGTGCTCACGCTAGGCGTAGTTATCACCTGTATCACAGACCAAAAAAAACCATGTGCATCACTAACATGCATCTGTCGCAAACAGATCGATTTTTTACGTTTATATGTTACCCACTAAAGAGCTTACCATAAGTCTTCTGTCCCCTTTCAGTTGCTTTACAAAGTCCATCAGTGCATTCTTGTCACTCTCATTCACCTCTCTGTGGGATTTCTTCCCTCTTCCTTTACTTTTCTTCTTCCCATCTTTCTTTCCTTTGCCTTTTCTTTTGGATTTGTTTTTCTCCAAGGATTCCTCTACCGCACCAACATACTCTCTTTTATCACCTGAGTTGGAAACAATTTTTTTTTGTGTTGCAACATTTCCTTTATTGTTTTGTCTTTCCTCTCCCACAGTTTTGATATTTTCCTTCCCTGTGATTGATTTTGAGTCAGTGGGCGTCTTTCTAATGACGAACCTAGAGAAACCACTGAGGATGTCCTGAATTTTGTTCTTAAGTGCGGCCTTCTTGTCTATAGGCTTCCTCTGGATGATTGCGCTATTGTTTCCCTGCAGATGGGGACTGAACTTTTTCATAGGAATCTTTTTCTTCACCATCCTCTTCTTGGTCATTTTACATTTCATAGAGGAGCCCTTCCTGGTGAGTTTTTCCAGCTTGCGCATGGGGAACTGATCAATGACCTCTAAGACAGCCTCCACACGGACTGGGTAGGGGAACCGCTCACTTACCCGCAGGTTCTTCTTCATGACCAGCATGGAGAATCCTTGGTCTCCCAGCTCCAGATAATGCAATAGCTTGGTGACCATGTCTGGATCAATACTCTCAACACTGGCCTCTCCCTGGAAGGTAGTCTTCCGGATCCTTCCTTCCATCATGGCGTTCTGGATGATTGTGACGATAAAGGTATCTCTTTCAGCCAGACGGCAGTTCAGTCCCTCTTGCTCCATGTCCTGGATCTGTTTCTCCATCATACGGAGGTAGTTGTCGCTGTGAGAGGGGGCCGTGATCACCCACAAACGCTTCTTACCTGTAAAATCGGCCAAAAATTCCTGTTCTGGGTCGATGGCTGCTGCAGGACTGTTGGGTTCTGCCTGTATGTCGCCCCCATGATCGTCCTCTGGAACAACGAAACCAGGAGATTCTTCATACAGCGTTCTGGACTGATGTCTGCCCTTCCCTGGCCGTGCTGCAGACACCCCTGGGCTGTGACTACACAAAGAAATCAGGACAATCAGAGCACTGAGCAATCTAGACATCCTCAGTGGTTGTGGTCACTCTACAATCCACAGAGACTGCCTTAGAGCAGACGCTGCACAAAGCTTTCTCTAACCAGCACTTGGTTGGATAGTGAGAACTCCAGTACTCCACGGCTTCTGGTTCACATTATACTATGACCTTGTTACAGGAAACTCCTGGAATTTTTTAAACTTCAAAGCATATACTTGGTGGGAGCTCCTCTTCAGACTGGAACTGCCTTCAGTGTGTTAGAGGCTGAGCTATAGAATAACAGGGGAGAGGAGAGAGGGAGCTGAGGGGAAGAGGATAGAAGGGGGAGAAAGAGGAGGGGGAGAGGAGAGGAGAGGAGAGGAGAGGGAGAAAGAGGAGGGGGACTGAAACCTGAGCTTTTACAGATTCTAACATCAAACTGTGCAGGAATGAAACAATCATATTGTGCATCTGCGTTGTACATCTGAAATAAACATAGGAAATATTTCCTAAAAATACTACATCAAATGCAGTGCACAGAAATATATATTTTCATCCATACTCACAAACAATGACTTTGCGTGAGAATCTAGAGAGGTATGAGAGAGGGATAGGAGGCTTGTTTGGTGCTTCATGCCTTATTACATCTGGGGCCCATTAACACACAATACACTCAGGAGTGTCTGGTCTCACTGAGAGGACACGATACTTAACTCAACACACCCAGGAGTGTCTAGTCTCCCTGAGAGGACACAATACTTAACACACCCAGGAGTGTCTGGTCTCACTGAGAGGACACGATACTTAACACACCCAGGAGTGTCTGGTCTCACTGAGAGGACACGATACTTAACTCAACACACCCAGGAGTGTCTAGTCTCCCTGAGAGGACACAATACTTAACACACCCAGGAGTGTCTGGTCTCACTGAGAGGACACGATACTTAACACACCCAGGAGTGTCTGGTCTCCCTGATAGGACAGGATACTTAACTCAACACACCCAGGAGTGTCTGGTCTCCCTGAGAGGACATGATCCGTAACTCAACACACCTAGGTGGGGGTGGTCTCTGAAAAATCATAGCAACAGGTTAGCTTCCTCCCAAGCACTCCTGTTAATTAATGTATTGAAAGTTAAACTTGCTTTTAATGTTTTGTTTGTTTGTTTTATTTTTCATATTTTTTGTCATCCATTGTTTCAGCTTTAACAGGAATGTGAGGAATTATGGAGGACAGATTTTGCTGAAAGAGACAACTTCGAACCCATGCTACAGCAATATGTGTGCACCATAGTCACTAACTTTGTCTCAGTTAAATTGATGGATCCATCAGATGTTAAAGTATCTGCGTTTCCAGATTTCAATAAAATATTAACAATAATTTCAACATAAGCTAATACTATTTTCATTATTATCATAAAGGAATTATATTAAAAACAGCTTTTCTGTATGGGAAAGGTCTGGGCGTACAAGGACAAGAAAAGGATGTGGCGGTATACTGATTATACAAAATATGATTGTGTGTACAATGCTAAATGGCCAGTTCATCGTTCTCTTGATTGCTGATCGGCCAGCTTAAACTTCCCTAGTTATTTTTAAAATGTCTGTTTGCAATTTTGGAGTGTTTTTCACATTATAGCCAGAATTACACATACAGGGCAAGTAAACAACAATATTTAATAGACCATTAACTTTAAAAAGTGAAGGGTAGGTACTTTAAGCACACATTTTAAGGTCAACTTTTGCCGATTGTTGTAGGTTGCTCATCAGGGTTTCAGGCTGGGTATCTGTACATGCACTTTGTGACTGCTGATGCAAAAATGGCTTTAAAATACATTTGATTGTTTGATTGAAGAGAAAGTAATACCATCTGTTCACTGAACCATTATATAAGGGGTTTGAACAACACAACAGTAATGTTAAAATACTTCCTACTGTCATCGTGACTTAACAAAAGAAATACAGATATCACTGTTGGTCTGTCTTTAGACTTCTTTTGGACACTTGTAGAAAGAAACATTTG
>JACXGI010000335.1:56933-68691 GCA_016801175.1 Esox masquinongy
TGCTTTTACAAAACACCCGGCCTTAAAACCCCAAGGAGCAAACAACAGTAGTGTTGAATTTCAGTGGCTAGGAAAAACTCCCTAAGAAGGCCGAAATTTAGGAAGAAACCTAGAGAGGACCCAGGCTCAGAGGGGTGACCAGTCCTCTTCTGGCTGTACCGGGTAAACATATTAAGAGTACAATTGTAATAATTAATTAATTAATTATGAATTAAATTAATAATAAATACATGTAAAATATACATTTGCCAAATAATATATTTCTTAACAAATGAATATATTCCAAATACATTTTGAGATGTATGTAATACCTTTAGAAATGCATAAAAAACATTGTTTTGCAACTGTTTAATTTCATATGTATACAAAAATCGCCATACAAATATATATACAGTATCTCACAAAAGTGAGTACACCCCTCACATTTTGGAAATATACGATTATATCTTTTCATGTGACAACACTGAAGAAATGACACTTTGCTACATAAAGTAGTGAGTGTACAGCTTACATAACAGTGTAAATTTGCTGTCTCCTCAAAATAACTCAACACACAGCCATTAATGTCTAAACCGCTGGCAACAAAAGTGAGTACACCCCAAGTGAAAACGTCAAATTTGGGCCCAATTAGCCATTTTCCCTCCCCGGTGTCATGTGACTCGTTAGTGTTACAAGGTCTCAGGTGTGAATGGGGAGCAGGTGTGTTAAATTTGGTGTTATTGCTCTCACACTCCCTCATACTGGTCACTGGAAGTTCAACATGGCACCTCATGGCAAAGAACTCTTTGAGGATCTGAAAAAAAGAATTGTTGCTCTACATAAAGATGTAGTGCTTTATGTAGTGCTCTACATAAAGTTGTAGAGCAACAACAAACCTATACAAGAAAAATTTAATTTAATATTCAGCACATTGAAATAAAGACTCCATGATAACCTTGCAGGATAGAAATCAACCCAAAAGAGGAAGATGTCACAATCTTGTGAAATGAAAGTAAGCACACATCCTGCCAGTAACAGGGATATAGTGACAGATAATAATGACATTCACTTATATGCAGAGTATTTCAAAAATTAAATTTTTGCATAGCAACATTTGTGCCCTACGTACTAAGAAATGACAAAGGTAACAATGATTCACATTATTTTGTTCTTATTTTAAGCAATAAACAACAGCATCCTTAAAGACCTGAAATAGCTACAGAAACAGCCATGGTGACCACACACACACACACACACACACACACACACACACACACACACTCACACACACACACCTAACATACCCAGCTAAATAGAAACATGTGGAAACAACATATGAGGAAACAACTCTGTACAGTAAGTAATAATAAATAGATAACGAATATAAAGCAAATTAGTTTTGATGTAACTTTTATTCTGAGCCTAGGCCTAGCCAGCTAAAACTAACATTGACTGTAAGCTTCTAAAATTTCAGGGGAGCAGCCGGTAATTAGCAGCCAGTAATGTGTTATTTAACAGTTTACACATTCTTCTGCTTTACCAAGTTGGGGAATTTGGAATATCTTCCTAAATTTGCATTTCAGGTTTCCCTAAAAAATCTTACATTTCCACTATTGCAGCTTCTGCATGGCCAGCAGACTCAACTGGTTCATGGTCTTTGCAGACTAAAATCGTCCAACAATACCACCTGCTGGAGACCTGCAACAAACATTCTTATCCATATTTGTTTTGTTGTGTGACTCACTCTCAAGATAATGTCAAGGCACAAAACACACTTTAAATATTTATGTTACATGTTAATCCAAACATATAACAATTGCTTCAGTGATTATATTACCTATATGATCAAAGAAATAAACGTTGTAATATTTCTTATATAGTATTATTTTAGGGATTTCAATAGGTGACATACGAGATAAACCACCTAGATACATCAATGATTTTTATTAAGAGGAACCATTTCTGGATAAATCCATCTGTATCTATGAGCATCTATTCAAATAAAGGATTTTTCAACATCCTGTTAATCTACTGCATAATCCAATGAAAATCGTTCATTTTCCTGGATTCATGTAATTTCTTCCGGTTGGAGAGAAAGTTCGCCTGTGCAGCATATAATCAAGACAGTCTGCAAAGGTCAGTGGTTTTTGAAGATCATTTTGATTTGTTGGTTGTGATGTGATTTTCACCCAGAAACAACTGTTTCGGTGAAACTACGCGACATGTTTAATGGCATCCAATGTAATACAAAACACGCTTTGTTTTGTTTTTAGCATTCGTTAGCTTCCCGCTAGTTTTCGAGCCGAAACGTTAAATGAAAGTGATGCCGGGCTGCAACTGCAGTTTATGCCCGCCTTCTAAATCCGTTCTGAACAGATGTCGCTATCTAGCAAATTAATGCACAGCATTTTGGACCGAAAACATCCATCCAATAATATAGCTAATGCAATGTATTTTACGTCGCAATTATTCACTATAGTATAGTCTAAACGTCACCGCTTTCCATCCAAATGGCATTTGTGAATATTATGTTAGGTGCGTCATACGGTTTGTGTGTGCTCGTTTGCTACGATTATTATGCACGCATTTGAGCATCATTGAAATCTCTTGACAATCTATACAAGAATTGGGGAAGATCTCACAAGCTTCCCTTGTTACTGACAACCCCATTAAACGGCTTTCTAAAGAAAATATGGCTTGACTGGAGAACAACTGGACAACATCAATACATAGGAATACCGGGTTTCGCACACCAAGCGATACTGCTGACGTGTTACCTAATTGTCTTTCATATTGCTTGCATTTACGTTATTCTGAATACATTTGAGTTCACTGCAACATTGTTAATCAGCGATTAAACTGTAGCACACTACCTAGAATTCTGAAATTGTGTGGCTCAACCTTTAGTTAGATCTGTTTGACCGGAAGAGCATAATATCAGAGGAAGTTTAAACTGCAGCTGGCATGGCTGTTTTGCCATCTACATGTATGTACACCGATCAGCCATGACATTATGACCACTGACAGGTGAAGTGAATAACACTGATAATGTCGTTATCATGGCACCTGTCAGTGGGTGGGATATATTAGGCAGCAAGTGAACATTCTGTCCTCAAAGTTGATGTGTTAGAAGCCGGAAAAACAGGCAAGCGTAAGGATCTGAGTGGCTTTGACAAGGGCCAAATTGTGATGGCTGGACGACTGGGTCAGAGCATCTCCAAAACTGCAGCCCTTGTGGGGTGTTCCCGGTCTACAGTGGTCAGTACCTATCAAAAGTGGTCCAAGGAAGGAAAAGCGGTGAACCAGCGACAGGGTCATGGGCGGCCAAGGGTCATTGATGCTTGTCGGTAGCGAAGGCTGGCCCGTGTGATCCAATCCAACAGACGAGCTACTGTAGCTCAAATTGCTGAAAAATGTAATGCTGGTACTGATAAAAAGGTGTCAGAAGACACAGTGCATCGCCGTTTTTGTTGCGTATGGGGCCGCGTAGCCGTAGACCAGTCAGGGTGCCCATGTTGACCCCTGTCCACTGCCGAAAATGCCTACAATGGGCACGTGAGCATCAGAACTGGACCATGGAGCAATGGAAGAAGGTGGCCTGGTCTGATAATTCACGTTTCCTTTTACATCACGTGGATGGCCGGGTGCGTGTGCATCGCTTACCTGGCAAACACATGGCACCAGGATGCACTATGGGAAGAAGGCATGCTGGCAGAGGCAGTGTGATGCTTTGGGCAATGTTCTGCTGGGAAACCTTGGGTCCTGCCATTCATGTGGATGTTACTTCGTCTAGTGGAGTCCATGCCTCGACGGGTCAGGGCTGTTTTGGCGGCAAAAGGGGGACCTACACAATATTAGGCAGGTGGTCATAATGTTATGGCCGATCGGTGTACACACCCATGTATATACATGTAGGTATGTAGAATCGATGCATTCCTCCTACTTACAGGAAAGACTATAATGTATTCCTCCTAGGCCCAAAACGTGTTGGTAAGATAAGCCTAATGAGTTGTAGTAATGTGTAACACACTAATTTAAGTTTATGGTCCTAGAGTATCTGACCTACTCCTGGAATGTACCTTATAATTGAGTGAAAGGTCAGAGGAATGGTATGTACATTATATTTGAGTAGAGATCAGATGAATGGTATGTACCTTATATTTGAGTGAAAGGTCAGATGAATGGTGGATGAACAGTAAGGTGTGAATAAGTCTAGGTGCATATATATATATATACACAATTTTAAATCTGTTTTAAATATATATATATATATATATATATATATAATTTTTTCTTATATTATGTGTTATGTTAGAAATTAATAGAAGTGTTGTAAAACTGTTTACGTTTTACTATTTAAAAAAAAAAGTTTAAATAAAAATATAAGTGTTTGTTACCTACTAAGCTAAAGCTATTCTGGCTTGCAGAAGCTCTGAGCGTTAAAGCTGATTTAGTGAGAACGACTAGCTCAGGGATTGTATATAAATTGAGCCTATTGGGCTGGGCACCAATGAGATACTAGGAATTTTATCACATGACCTTTACAGCACAGCATTAATGGACCAGTTTGGGGAATTTAAATGAATGATCAGGCTTTCTGTATCAGCAAAAGACTAGATGGCGCCAAAGAGCAAGCAATATAGTCACTCAAATTTTGGCAATACCACAGAGCTAGAAATGGAAAGATTGGACTAGGAGGTTTTCCACTATTTTTGCCCGGTGGGCTTGTAGTGAGGCACGTAGCTGGCCGGGAGGAAAGAGGACAGGAGAGTAGGATGGACATGGTCGGATCAGGAGACAATTGAATTCAAGAGGAAAGAGCTGTAGGCGACAGAGAATGAAGATTTCAGGAATACATGAGGGTCTTTGTCAGTCCTGAGTGAGTTAGCCTGACTGAAGCAACCTTGTTGACTCAGCGCAGAGAGAGCTCACTGGTCTGGACAGGAACCAATTGTAAACGCAATATTTGTTCAGAAAATGTGCAGTCGTTTCTTTCTTAATTACTAGCTATTTGCATGTTCAATGCCCCAAGCGTCCTCATCAGTTCGCTATGAGGAAGTTAACTTCACAGTTTGGTTTTCTGGTGAGGTGTTTTAGTAAAACATAGATCATGATTTGTACAAATCAGAATGCGGATATCTAACTAGCGGAAGATACCGCATTGGAGAATGAGGGCGCATCTTCATTATCAACGCCTCTTGCCAACAACATCAAAACATCCTTTCCAAACTTTCGAGTAAGGAGGGCTTTGAGTCAGGCATCAGACAGATTTTGAGTGGGTAGGGTTGGAGGTGTGAAAGCAAAATGGAGACAAAATGGTGATCGGTAGACCTGGAGGGGTGGGGGGGGGTGAATGACAAACATCTAGTAAAGATAAGATCAAGCACATGGCCTGCCTTGAGTGGGAGGGGACTGACAAAACTTGCGGTCAGAAAAGGAAGGTAATGGAAAAGGGTGGAAAGTATTAACCTGAAGGTAGCCATCGGGAGGTCAGCCAGAAACTAATCCACGCTTTTATCTCATCCCGTCTGGGCCGTTTTAATTCCCTTTCTGTTAACGAATCTGCCAAGTGCCTAAGAAGGCTACCATATGTCCATATGTCTGCTCCTCCCCCCATGAGCACATCTCCCCACTGCTGTTCATCCTCCACACATTGGCTTTAAGATATTGGACCACACCTACCTATTTTAGAAAATTTCATAAAATGTTCCTTTATTACCATATATTATAGCAAAGTATTTTTATTTCAGTGTTTAGTCTGTCAACATTTTTGCAGGTGTCTATGCATATTGTAGCATGCTTAAAATTTACCTGAAGTAATTCAGTTTCTGTATAAATGTAGCTGGTTAATGGGCATGTCTGTGTATAGCACAAGGGCACGGGGACACATTCAAATAGCATTGACTACCGTCAGGTACTGTAGGTTTGAGATGGCAGCTGAGCCACTGGTATAGGGGCTTGTGTTTACCGACAGAGGTCCAAGGATAGGTCAGCCAATTGATCTGCTCATAGTTCCCAGGCTAGGTCAGTCAGTTTCACTTCTGCTCATGGTTCCCAGGCTAGGTCAGTCTGTTGATCTTCTGCTCATGGTTCCCAGGCTAGGTCAGTCTGTTGATCTTCTGCTCATGGTTCCCAGGCTAGGTCAGTCTGTTGATCTTCTGCTCATGGTTCCCAGGCCACGTCAGTCAGTTTCTCTTCTGCTCATGCCCCCCCCCAACCCTTCTTTTTCCAGGCTGTCTGTGTTTGTGTAGGAGGAGGGTTGATCTTGCTGCACAGCTCCTCCTTGTGTGTCTTCGATGGCATCCAGCCTTCTGCGCATGGTGGCCACCAGCTGCTCTACTCCTCTATTCAGTGGGGTTCAGCTGCAGGCTAGTGCCCGCTCAGTGAAGGCGCCATGCCTGCGCTTCTTCCGGACTCAGCAAGTGCTCAACTGCTGCGCCAGCCCAGGTAACTAACATTACCCTCTCCCTTACAACAGCACACTATAGTGAAGGTAACCACTTAAACACAGCAGCATTCCTATAGACCCATAGATTAAATCCTGTTTAGGGACTTAAATACAGTGAAGATTTTAGAACATACATTTTTGGTCATTTTCAACATTGTTAGAAATACTTCGAAAGTATTTGAAAATGTCCATATGACTTGAAGTGTCTCAGCTACTCAAATCCAGTAAAGTACAGTTAAGTGAAAAACAGCATAATATAAAATACAGTAAAGTAAAAAATTGTGTTATCTTGTTTAAGGTTAAGCTCAGGCTGAGTGTTTTTGGTTAAATAGGATATCTGGTTAAATAGGATAGGTCACCTTCGTACTGCTAATAAAGCCTGTGTTTTTAGTTGTGGAGAGGATGCATGGGAGGGGCCATTTCAGTAACATTTGTAACCTTCGGTTAGTTTTTGCTGTAACCAGTCACAAGATGAGTGTCAAGGTCATAGCCTATTACTTTACTGTAACTGCCATAGACACCGGTTCCTCTTGTATACCCCATCTTTCCCCTTATAGTCTATCAGAAGCCTTAGCTTCTTGAGCTAAGGACCACCTGAACAACATTTCTTGTGAAATTCATAACACTGCCATGTCAATGGATTTTGTTGTAATATTTTGTTTTGTACCTCCATGTTTTTATTTGTGAGTTGGTGACCCTGCATGTTATTCAGTGTATGTGTGGTTATGTGAGTCTATGCTGCCGTTTTTTTTGTGGTGTGGCTGTAGCTGGGCCATGTGAGTCTTTCAGACAGGCCTGTCGACATGGTTGACATGGCGCTCTGATAGCTGGCAGATGCTATTCTCGGCAGGGTGTGGACTGAAAATATACAATCACCAAATACTGATGGTTACATTGTTACTTTACACAATGGTCGCTTATACCGGTGGACCATACCTATAAGAATACCAGCATCCTTGACAGTCAGGTTGAAACCAGAAGTCACACCGCTGATAATTCAAGAACTGCTCAGACTCCACGTTCTGTGCACATAATCTGCATTGGAATGCGCACAGCCAGCAAAGCATAATTGGCTTTTGGAAAAATAGCTGGAGCTTAAACAACTGTCCAGTGGCTGACACTGCTTGGAGTCAGAATAGCGTGGTGAACCCTACACTCCAAGGCTGTTTCTACACTGTAGACCAGGGTGAACATTTCACTGGCAGGAGATGCCCAACTTTCCAGTCCAGTCATATGGAGTCATTGAACAGGCTCTGATCTCAACCCTCATAACATGTTGGTATAATTTACTAACAAAGGTTTATGAAAACGTGAATGTGGTTTTAAACCAGTGCCCAGTGACCTAGCAACATTTTTGCTAACTGTGCTTATTCAGGCAATAAAAAGCATTTGTTTCTGAACTGAATCACAACAAACTCAACAAATATTTAAAAGAAACTCAGTTTCACTATTTAGAAAAGTCAGCTGTCAGCCACGGTTCATTCTCTTTGAGTCAGGCTTTGTTTAACTGATAGAAGAACTTATCTTATCCAGACGTGGCTACGCTCCAGTTCATTTGTCACTGACCGTTGATTTATTGTATTTCCCACGCGCACATACACGTCTTTAAGGTCTCCCAAGTAGAGTACATCTGCCCTGTGATTAGGAGTGATTGTTTCACTGTAAGTCCTTTCCCTCACAATTCCACCCCATCCATGTGTTGAGAGCAGATGAACCAAAAGTGTTTTAAGTGGGTTACCTGTTTCATCAGTGCTGGTAAGTACCTGCCAGTGTACATTGTTTGACATGCAAGCCCCAAACTGGATATCATCATCAGCTGGCCGCTATATTTTCTCCAACACAGCTGTCTTGATAGAGAATGCACTGAATCAAGGCTGAACAAGACCACATTCATTATGATAAAAGTTAAACAGTAGATAGCTAACTACTTTAAGGGACATTACTTTTAGTTTTGCAGATTAATAGCTAGTTAGCTTCCAAGTGTTCATTTCTGTGTTTAAACGGCAGAAATACTGCTCATGTTGATGCCACACCTCACAGTATTTTTGATTATATCTAAAATCAGATGACCAATACTTCACTCACTTCTGTAGGATGATATCTTGCTTTGTTAAAGGCCCACTACGGACGGTATTTGTTCCAGGTACATATAGGCTGTTGGCAATAGCCTGTGCACTAGGTTCATTTCACGTTAACCGTATTCTTTGACAATACGGTATCCTTAAACGATACAGATCTTTGCTAAATAAATGAAACGGAATTGTTACTGGTTTTCCAGGTATTCCCTATAAGCAGCTGACGGTAGGTGTACCGAAGGAGATATTGGAGAATGAGCGCCGCGTGGCTCTGTCCCCGGCCGGAGTACAGGCCCTTATAAAACAGGGCTTCAACGTGGTGGTGGAGTCTGGGGCTGGAGAGTCCTCCAAGTTCCTAGACGAGCAGTACATCCAGGCGGGCGCCACCATCAAAGACGTCCGAGATGTCCTGGCCTCTGATCTGCTGCTCAAGGTATGGGATGAGACTGCTTTTGGAAGGGATGGAAGTGAGATGGACAGTCATTCTTTTCTGATTTGCTGCCATTATAACTGTTGAATCTCTTTAGGGATTTAACATCAAATTGTCTATCTCAGGTGCGTGCTCCTATCTTCAACCCCAAGCTGGGAGCCCATGAGGTGGAGCTGATGAAGGAGGCAGCCACTCTTTTCAGCTTCATCTACCCTGCCCAGAATCCTGAGCTGATGGACTTGCTTTCCCAGAGGAAAGCCACCGTGCTGGCAATGGACCAGGTGCCCCGCGTCACCATCGCCCAGGGCTTCGATGCGCTGAGCTCCATGGCTAACATAGCAGGGTGAGGATAGGCCAAGGGAAATTATACAAGAGTCTCTGGAGTCCCCTTCATAGGGTCAGTGCACTCAGCAATGTGATTTTCCTGTTTTCATTATGATATTTCTACAATATATGGTTGTAACAATACTCTGCTTGAAGTGATGGTAATGCTGGATAAAGACACAAAATTTCAACTTGTTCTGGTGGAGTGGAACTGGTGGCTGCTTTTTCGATCTGATTGAGTAATAGGCCAATGGCTGTTCACCTTTGTTAGGATATTGGGCTCTAGACCATCCTATCAGCCAATCAGGGCTGTTTATGTAAATATCTTCATTTCATTTGTTTCCTAACCCCCACATGATCTGAGCATGATTTGAGCTCCAGTTAAAAAAAAAAGTAATTACGAATATGTTTCCAGCTCTTCGTGAATTTAACAAGCAGTGATCATTTTTGAAAGTACAATTACAAAGACTGCACTGGGGCCTTTAAGTAAGACATTTCCATGGTGATATCTTTCTCTTAGTCAGCTGCCTGCTGTGTATATCCAGCGTGCTGCATTGATTGGATGTGAATTAGAGACTGTGTGTGGTCCACTTTTCAGAGGGCGTATAAACAGCTGGGATATTTTGATGCTAGGCTGGGTAGACTTGCGCCGACATTATTTACAATTGACCATTCTGTCCCTGTGGGTTTCGTTTTTCAGATACAAAGCTGTGTTACTGGCAGCCAACAGCTTCGGCCGCTTCTTCACCGGACAGATCACCGCTGCCGGCAAGGTCCCGCCCGCTAAGGTGCTGATCATTGGAGGAGGTGTCGCGGGCCTGGCTGCGGCAGGCGCTGCCCGGTCCATGGGGGCTATTGTCAGGGGCTTTGACACACGGTGAGACATAGACCCCAGAAAATCAGCTGTTTCCTTCCCTATAAATAATTTGTTCTCATCACATTATTAGTTGTTTTAAAGTCTGATAAAATGTCACGCACAACTGCGCCCCCCCCCGCCCCTGACTCCCTCAGCCTAGACTGGATGCTGTCTAACTCTCCTTTATGGATCTGAAAGGCTGATGTTTCCGGTTCTCCAGTAGAGGGCAGCAGCTGCCTTGAGAAATGAAAACTCCTCGGAAAGAGAACTCTAGATTCCTTCTATTTGAATCAAATAATGTATTAATAGGACAAATCACTGTTTCTTTCTTTGGCATTTTCTCCAGATTCACATTTCTGATTCTCATCAAGCCAACCATTGCCTTGCAAAGCATTTTCTGCCTGGAAGTCCTACAGTGGTTATAGATATGGACTGAACTCCTGTGATGATGCTGTACAATGTCCCCCGTGACATCCCGCGGCCTTTTTCTCCTTCCCCAGGGCGGCGGCTCTAGAGCAGTTCAAGTCCCTGGGAGCAGAGACTCTGGAGGTGGACATTAAGGAGGCAGGCGACGGCCAAGGAGGCTACGCCAAGGAGATGTCCAAGGAGTTCATCGAGGCTGAGATGAAGCTGTTTGCCAAGCAGTGTCTGGAGGTAGACATCCTCATCAGCACAGCACTGATCCCCGGTAGGTACAGCCAAGCACCGCAACAACCGTCCGCACGTTTTACAAGCCCTGCCCTCTCCCTGGATCCAAGCCAAAAAAGCAGCACTTAAAGTATTTTATTTTTGAACCACTGATATTGAACATTGGTACACTAAATAATATTAAAATAGTATTGAAGTGCTATTTGAATAGTAATGAGGATACTTCAGTGTGTTAAAATGGACCCACTTATTTCATACTTTTGATACATATAGAGTACTTATAATACATGAGTGATAACATTGTAATACACTCAAGATATGCTCTTAACATACATATATATCACGTGTGTGTGTGTGTGTGTGTGTGTGTGTATGTTTGTTAAGAGTGTATGTACGTGTGTATCAAAATGTATCAAAAGTATGAAATAAGTGGGTCCATTTTAACACACTGAAGTATCCTCATTACCTAATAGTACTTAAACGGTAATAAAGTACAACTTCAGTGGTTTGAAAATACAAGTATACTGTTTCCTTGGCCTGGGAAGGCATGTCTGTCCTACCTGCTTTACACCTTCTCCCTGTGCACTGCAGTCCCCCTGTCCAGATCTCTGTGTTCTTAGCTCCATTGTCAACAGTGGACATGACATTTCCACGAAGAGACTGCTAGATAGAGGAGAGGCTGGCCAACAGGTTGTCATCCTTGATTTCAACCATTTTTATTCTGTCACGTATGAAATGACATATTGCTATCAACAGCTCACGTCTGTCCAGTCCTCTCCGGCTGTTAGCTGCCTTAAGACGGAGTTAGCTCAGTCAGATAGCTCAGTTAGCTCAGTGTATTCAATGTAGTGGTTGGGACCGTTGGTTTATTTCCATCTGGTTAATGTGGCCTATTTGGTTAATGTTCACCTTGTTAACGTACCCTGGTTGGTTCCTTTCCATCTGGTTAACAAGGTGTGGTTGGTTTCTTTCCATCTGGTTAACATGGCCTGGTTGGT
>JACXGI010000335.1:68791-87402 GCA_016801175.1 Esox masquinongy
GTTGGTTCATTTCCTTATAACTGGCCTGCTCTAGATTCTCACCTCGGGTTACATTGAGAACACATGCAGCTGTAGTTGTGAATGACATTCTATCCGCTAGCATGTGATGTGATTGACCTGGAGCCAATGACATTTAGTTATGTAAATGGTCCCAGTTCCAGGGACCCCTTTGGTCTGGTTTACACTAGCCTAGCCTAGCCTGGCCTGGCCTGATCAGTACCGACCAGTTCTAATTGACTTAGTAGGGGTTTGTCTGTGTTCCCATGACATCCGTTTGGTGCAGGGTTTTCCAAATGCTTTCATTCACCATGTGGGAACAACCAACCCAACATATCCATAAGCATTAATCACTTGTTTTGAGAATTGGCACTCAAAGGAGCAGCACATTTTGTTACTTCACAATATAAAAGTTCTCTATTCTGAAATAAATTACTTCGCTTTGGGCTCCAATTTGTATTCTTGCTTAAATAAATCATAATCATAAATCATGTTAAAGTTGGCTGCTTTTATCCTTTATTTCCCCAAGTTATTACATATTGAGGCTTACATTGAATTGATGGTTTTTGCAGTGTGTACACTTTCCAGTTTAAATTGACTGGTAACCTATTGAGTTTTTCTCTGTAAATCATGTAGTAATTATGTTTTAAAAAATTGTTCAATCTAAAATTCAAATGGGCAATCTGCATTTATACCATAAAAAGCCATTGTTTTGGTGAAGATCTAAGTGATGTGTCAGCTGAAATATAACCACTCTGATAGTGATTGACAGAGCTATTGACGCTAAGATGTTTATTTTTATCTGGTAGCCTTTAAAATGTATACATTTTATGATAAATACACATTCTCTTTCTGTAATAGTACGTTATGCAGTGTCAGGATATAAATGTCGTATGTAAGGTATTACACTTCATCAACATAACTGCAACAGAGAAAAACAAAATAATATAACAATAGGACAGATGACTTGAGCACAAAAACTACAACATTTTTATAATAAAAAGTACTTGCGTATTGGACGCCTGTTCAGACAAAAGCACAATTGGTCTAACATAATCGGACAACTGTAAAACAATCGGCCGGTACGATTATTACATTTTTGCTGATAATTGTCCAGTAGCGATTGGTGGCCAATATATTGGTGCATCCCTACAAAGAAAATATGTAATAATTAGGCACTTTCCACCCTATGGCTAAATGCGCATGCCATCCACTGTGGCCACTCCCTGTATAAAACGCTGATAAAGGAAGTCTTCTGCTGTTCTGATTTAGCACCACGGTGGCACGCCAGGCAAGAAGCTTTTCCACAGAGGTTGCATTAACTTTAAAAAGTCTGCCTTTTCAAAATGCAGACCTTCCAAAAATCTGTGATTTAAAGATCTTTACCTGCATTCTAATTTAACTAATAAACACGGTCCACGCAGTGCTTTAGAATGCAGGGCAGAATAGGCTTACGGAATGCTGTGTGAACAAGGTTTTCTTTGTCTTTATTACTCACATATAACAGTAATAACATCTGAACAATATTATAGTGATTTTTGGGTACTCGATCGACAGTGTTGATGAAATATGAATGCGGGAATGGCGTTTGTTAGAAATAATTCCAAGGTCTGGACGCGCATGAATCATTAATCAGTGAATGTTTTATTTGGATAAATAATAGGATTTCCTTTTGATGTCTTTGTTTTACATGTAACAAATAATCAAAGCCTGGATTTAATTAGTTGTCACAGAAGCTAGAATGATATGGTTAATTTAGCATGTTCCTTATGTGGTTCGAATGCTTACAAAAAAGCAGCCCATGTTATTAGCGAAGTGTGGTTTAGAGCGACCTAAGAAAAGTCACTGACTAAGAAGTGTTTTTTTGTTTGAGTTGTTGTGTTACGGTTCTAGTGACTGAATGACAGCATATGTTTCAAGTATCATGCTACAGTAGCTGGTCTTGTGTGTTAGACTAGGAAAAGTTGCAGGAGAGACATGTGGGATGAAAGTTACACTAATTACATGGACACAACCTAGCAACGAAAATGCAACTCGCAGCTTCTGCTGCCACACTCGCCGCAATGTGGAAAAACGTCGAGAGAGAGAGCATGTAGCTAAGGTTTGGATGGTCAGGCTTGACGGATGACTCCATTTTGACAATAAAAAGTTTGAATCTAATGTCCAATACACCTGCAAGTTCAGAATGCGTGTCATTTTTTTTTTTTTCTGTGTGAAAAATTCTGCCTTAACGTGACCCCTGTTCCAATGCAGTGTTGACCTTTCTGTGACCATTACGTGATGTCTCTAGGTCGCAAGGCCCCCATCCTGATCACCAAGAGCATGGTGGAGAGCATGAAGGACGGGTCGGTGGTGGTGGACCTGGCCGCTGAGGCTGGTGGGAACATTGAGACCACCGTGCCTGGAGAGCTGTCCGTACACAAGGTCAGGCCACCAACCTCAGCTACTGTTTCAGCATTTGTTTTGTACTTATTTTCATTGCCTGCACCTAGAATATTACCACAAAGGTGTGATCTTGTGAAAGAGCTAGAGAATGCAACCTTTTGGTGTATCAGTGAAACGACCGCTCTGTTATACTTTAGGGTGTGACCCACATTGGCTTCACCGATCTGCCCAGCCGCCTGCCCACCCAGGCCAGCACCCTGTACTCCAACAACCTGACCAAACTGATCCGTGCCATCAGCCCTTCCACAGAGAACTTCCATTATGAGGTCAAGGAGAGGTTTAACTATGGTACCATGGACCACGTCATCCGAGGATCCTTCGTCATGCAGGTGAATTATCTGGGTTTGAATCTTTCTCTCAATTTTTTTTTGGTGAATCTTCTACAGTTGACCAGTGAAAGTTTTGATGGTTGATTTTGTTTGGTAGCTCCTAATGATTTTGACCATTCTTTATGGTGCAGAATGGAACCAACCTCTTCCCAGCTCCTCTGCCTGAAAACATCCCGGTGGCAGCCCCTCCCAAACCCAAGAGTGTGCAGGAGTTAGCCAAGGAGAAGGCTGCTGCTGTGTCCCCCTTCAAGGCCACCCTGACCACAGCCGGCATGTACACTGGAGGTGAGACAACACCACTGACTGCCTGGACAGTTACTTTATACTGGCCCTGCCAGGGTCATGTTCAGTACCCGCCAAATGGAATAACATTGACAAAATGGAGAGAAACTACCTGGACTTTGGTTGCAAACCCATTTGTTACGGTTTGTTCTAATGAACACCACTCCGGTCTGACTCCGTTGTTTACTTAATTATAGGGCCTGGGGAATGAAATGGCTGACACAGCAGAAAGCAAAGGATGCCGAGCACAACTCTGGCTGTCTGGATAATGGCCCCTAAACTGAGCCGTGTCATGAGTTTCTGTGAGCTTGTACGGTGGTCTCTCTCTCTCACCCTGACCTGGGTTAACGGGACTATCACTGGGGGTTAAAAGCAGCCCATTAATGTTTTATTGCCTTTCACATTCATTACATTGTTCTATTATCTCCTAACACTCACAAGTAATCCACATGGGTGACTAATGTGGGAAAGGTGAGCCGTGACCCTATTCAGAGACCGGGTCGTGATCAGACATTAAAGCTACACTAAACAGAAACCTGTGCAGATTAGTTCTATTGGTTACAGACGGGGGCTGAGCGAGGACAGGACAGGGGAGGGGAGAAGAAATAGAGCGAGAGCTGTCTGTTCTGGAGTCAGATCAAAGGCACCAAGAGAACACGGCCTCCTTCCCCAACATTCAGACAAACGAACCACAAACTACGTTCACAAGTAAATAAACAAGCAGAGATAAACAAACGGGCACATTCATCTTCCTGTCCTTTTATGAGTTAGTATCTAGTAGTGTGTTGGTATCTTTCGCCCCTCTGAAGCCAAAGAAGGTGCTTCTGGAGCGTCTTGATTTCCTGACCGATGGATCAAGAGGCCAGAAAGGCAGAATGGCCGAGAGCTCCTTTGAAATTCGTATTGGTCACCTAATTAGAGCTCTACCTAACTTGCCCCCTCCCACCCTCTCTGCCCAACCACCCCATGTCTAAACCACCACCAGCAGCCCCTTAGTGCCAGGAAACTGGGAATAATAAAATGTGGGATGTCGAGCCCTCCCTCCCCCCTGCTGCGTCTGTCTGAAGTGGTGCTGTAGCCCGTTTTCCCACAGACCCCTTCTCTGGTAGTGGAGAATGGAGACGGCAGGCCTGTAAACCGTGTTCACACGTTCCCCCAAGCTGCTCGTTCCTGTGTCGCGTCCCGCCACTGTACTTGTGCTGCTGTCTGTAATTGCTGCCTAGCTAAATTAAATTGCTAACGGCATCGAGTCTGTCTCTTGTCAGAAATTAGCAGATGATAGAATGAGTCAGCATTTCTACTATAAACTGTCTAGTGTGCCTTCACATGACATGGGCCTAATTTCATGTATTTACATGACTAATGATTCTTCTGTATTGTTTCAGCTTGCACTTAATTTGGTAGAAAGCCTGAATATTTACATAGACATAGGATATTTCTTTTGTTGCCATTAGGGGTGGACGGTATGTATGGGAGAAAAAGATTGCCGGTGTAAACATGTGACCCAGTATGGATTTGCCCATACCCTATGCCGCGGGATTAGGCTAGAGCATGGATTTTAGCATCATTATACAGCGCTACGTTACTGCAAAAAGTGTTGGCTAGAAAAGACCATCGTGAACGGATCCTATAATTTACCTAATGAAAACACGCGTTGGTGTTTTCTTTTCTGTTTCAACGTAAACAAACGCACGCACCACACACGCTCACTGTAAGCAAAAATGAGTGAAGAAGAGGGAAGACCACGCGGAGGAGGACCGCCCTCTATTCCGCAACAACACAAACAACTGTTAGTTAGAAGGGTGCTTCCTCCATCGTTTGGACATGATTTTCATGTCCAAACGATGGTTGGCCTGTTAGCTGAAAACGGCTATCTGCAATGTATTTCGGGCGACTGTTTTGGAAATACAAGCTGCCTCTGTCACCTCAAAACTAAACATGTGTGAGTATTAGGAAATTTATAAATAATGCATTCAGATGCTGTTATCAAGTAGTAGTGTCGGTGTCAAAAAAGCCACAGTGCAAACATTGCTGGCCAAATAAATAACCAGAAAGTGTCCAAGCCGTTCCTTGAAATCATGTTGGAATACTGGAATGCTAAATTATTTTGTAAGCTTTTATCTTTAGACCTTTTATCTCTATGGCCATGATCCATCTGTGGTGAGCTTCTAGTGTCTTTGTGGTTGCTAGTGGGGAGTGGCTTTCTAGCTAAACAGCGATCCGCAATGTGGGAGGACGCAGAACTACAGGGAATAGCGATATGCATTGATGATGTTGGCCAACTGTCTCTGATGTGAACTGACTTGCTTCCTCCGAGGCCATCAGCGCTTCTTGCACTGCTCATAATATCTCCCCAAAAAACGTCCATCCGTCAGCTTAACCTGACACCTGACATTTGTTTATATATTTTATGTATTTAAGTTACTTACTTTGTATGCCTTGTATGCTCGTAGATTTCTGTTTTTATTAACTGTCTGTAATGCACATTTTACTTGGTTTGGACCACTGAATTTATTGGTAAAGTTTTATTTTCCCCTCTCAGGTCTTGGTACTGTGTTAGGCCTGGGACTGGCTGCCCCCAATGCTGCCTTCACCCAGATGGTGACCACCTTTGGCCTGGCTACCATTGTGGGCTACCACACAGTGTGGGGGGTGAGCCCCGCCCTTCACTCCCCACTCATGTCCGTCACCAATGCCATATCTGGTGAGTGTTTCTTCTCTATTTAATCTCAATTAAATAGAAACACTGCAAAGAAGACTAAATACAGGCAACGTCATTATTTTGTTATTTAGTATGTTTAGTAATGCATTAGTACTTTATAGAATTGAGTTTAGTATGTTTAGTAATGCATTAGTACTTTATAGACTTGAGGGGAGATCAACCAACTGATGAGAAGCCATCTAAGCCTACATTACATCACATAGGATTTGGTTTCAAATGAGAATGAATCACATTTTAAAGGCCAGCCGGTATTCATTTAGTTTGCTGGTCCTTAAAAGGCATTCCTATAATGTACAGAGCCTTTGCTGCCCTGGTGGTTGAGTCCTCCTCCACACCTGCAGGTGCTCTCCTCTCCTCCCAGCGATGAGTAGGACCTGGAGGGAACAGGAAATGATTCATGGTCCATAGTCTGGATGATTTAAAGTACTCTTACTTCGAATCATCTGTGTTTCAATCTGCTTCAAGCAACTAGGAGCAAAGGTCTCAGGTTCCACTCTGTGAATGCAGAAGAATATAGCTAGGCTAATACATTATAGTTGATTTATCTGTAATGTAATATTTCTTGTTCTGCAGATAATATGAAAACTGATGATTAGGCTGATAAAATGGTAACTCAATGCTCGGATTGTGCAGAGCACTGTTGATAATTACTCAGTCCTAGATGCAAAAAAAAAGACATTTGCATACCATTTTCATCGC
The DNA here is from genome assembly GCA_016801175.1 of Esox masquinongy. Taxonomy (NCBI): domain Eukaryota; kingdom Metazoa; phylum Chordata; class Actinopteri; order Esociformes; family Esocidae; genus Esox; species Esox masquinongy. The sequence continues at coordinate 75,266 of JACXGI010000335.1, forward strand.
ACTTTGAATAGTTCCCGTCTGCTTTCATTTTGATGTCTGTGGCATTATTAGTCGGCCCATTTCCCACCCTCCATGTCTCCTTTATTACCGTGAAGTGTTATAGTGTGTGTGAGTTCGCAGCACGTCGACACGCGGAAGTGACACTCCGGCTGTGATATCTGGTGCCCTGGCGGGGTGACAGGCCTCATTAAGCTGTTCCTCCCGGCGGCGTTAGGGCAGTGCAGACGGGCTCTGGGTACAGGAACCGGGGAAGGCTTGGTTCTCTTAATGAGCCCACGGTGGTCCAACATTAAAGCCCCTTCATGTCGCCCCAGACGTCTCTCTTCAGAGGAGGCCTGGTGGGGGCATCCAATGGAGCAATTATCTCCCTGGACCTACTGCACAGTTCCTTTGAACTGCTTTATTAGTCCCAAGTCTACACATACCCCCGGTCTCCGGGTCGTCCTAGTCATTCTCGGTCCCTCTCCTCACATTCTCTTAGGTGTGTTCCCCTCACATTTGGCATTACCGAAACAATGCCGTTTTTATTTTGGTCAGGCAATGAAGTGGAAACATTGAAACCATTGGAATTATTGTTATTGTTGTGCCAAATGTCATAAAGTTAAGAGCTGTTAGAGACCAAGACGTTAGTGAAGCCGATTGGAATTTGGAATTTTATATTCTTAAGGAGAGATGAATGAGTCTCTGTCAATCTGTCTGGAGCGTTCGGTTTCTTTTATGGGGATGCCTTGGTTCTGCCCAGTGACACCATTCTCCAGTATCACTGCATCTCTTTTATCTACCTGAAACTATAGTCACAATTAATAGTCTGTCTCTTCTGAAGTCTCACCTGAATATCATTTCACCTAATCCCAAATATGTGTTTGTGTGTCTGTCGTTTCTCTGCCTGCTGGTGTGTCACTCTTTCTGCCTGCCGGCGTGTCACTCTTTCTGCCTGCCGGCGTGTCACTCTTTCTGCCTGCCGGCGTGTCACTCTTTCTGCCTGCCGGCGAGTCACTCTTTCTGCGTGCCGGCGTGTCACTTTTTCTTTGTGTCACTGTCTGTCTTTCAGTGTCACTCTGTCTCTCAGTGTGTCTGTCGGTGTGTCACTCTGTCTGTTTGTCGGTGTGTCTATGTCAGTGTGTCACTCTGTCTGTCTTTCTGTCTGTCTGTAGTGTGTCACTCTGTCTGTCTGTCGGCGTGTCACTCTGTCTGTCTGTCGGCGTGTCACCGTCTGTCTGTCGGTGTCTGTCGGCGTGTCACTGTCTGTCTGTCGGCGTGTCACTGTCTGTCTGTCGGCGTGTCACTGTCTGTCTGTCGGCGTGTCACATTTTGTCTGTCGGCGTGTCACTTTCTGTCTGTCGGTGATCACTTGGTCTGTCTGTGTCTGTATGTCTTTGTGTTTCTGCCATCCAGATCTAATGATTCATTTTGGGACAAGATGACAAAAAACGGGGTGAATCCTGACCATTTGGTCCCTGCAAAGTTTTTTTTGTAGCCGGTTCCTTCTAGGAGAAATGCTGTGTGTGATACTAAACCCAAACTGATGGGTTTAGGGTAAAATTCAGAACTTCGGGTTAGGTTTAAGTGTTAGGCTAGGTTTAGGTTATTAAGGTTAGCATTACTAGATGGGGAAACATAGTTTTCTGGCCCCCAGAAAAGTGTCTCTGTGCGCGTGTGCGCGCGCGTATGTGCGGGTGCGTGCGTGTTATGACTATAGACATCACTAACTCACCATCCAAGAGCTGTGTCTAAGCCAGCATTAGATAGGTGGTCCTGGTTTCTAACTGGTCAGGTATGTCTGTGATCTCAGTATGACACCCTTGTCTTCTGAATATAACCTAATTTTTAGGGTGGAAGAAGTCACCCTCTTTTCATGAGGTGGAAACTTTAGGTGGGTATCTGATGGCATTATGGTTTCAAAGTTCACCTTGCAGACAGCCATGTCTGGAATAATGTGAGCACCACGTCAATCTAAAAAAAAAGGGGACAGGAAAGTGGGGGAAGATAGAGTTTTGCCGAACTAGCAGCAGGCCAGAAACGCTGCAGCATTTAATGTACACTGGAGTCAGAGGCTTGGACCGCTGGACAACTGGAGGCTGTTAGAGGGTGCGTGCATAGATTTGTCCAGCCTAATTTCCCGCTAGTTATTTCCTGTGACACTGAGGTAGCGTGCGGTGCACCTTTGTTTCAAGCCCTGGTGTGTCTGTGACTAATTGCTTCTGTGGATTTCCAGAAAGGGACAGCCAGGAAAAGATCAGTCAGTGAGGCTCACAAACACACTAAAACATGACTGTGAGCCTATTGGCTCTGTCTGACCAGCATGTTGTTGTGTTGTTCATGTAAGTGGCTGCATTTGTAAGTCATTACAGGGCTGATGGCTATCAGGATTCCCTCTGCGCTCTGACATTTTCCTCATTAGGCTGTGCTGCTGTGCTCTAATGCAATACCTCTCCACAGACCTTCAAATGGAGTAAAGGTTTTTGACAGGGCAATTTTTTTTTTGTCATTGTACATGCTGCCGCCACTCACTTTTTAGGCTTTATCCCGTCTCATCTGTCACTGAATCTACATTTCAAAACAGTTTGTCAATAGAAGTTTAAATGGTTTAAAAACAATCATCAATGGTTTAAAAACAATCACGTGAGCCTAATCGAAATGCATGTCTGGAATGGGTTGTCATGTGACACATGTCTGTGTGTGTTTGTCACAGGTCTGACAGCTGTTGGCGGTCTCTCTCTCATGGGGGGTGGCTATGCACCGTCCTCCACTGCTGAAACCTTGGCTGTCGCAGCGGCCTTCATCTCCTCAGTCAACATTGCTGGTGAGTGACTTTTAGGACTAAACCATACAGTAAGTGTTCAAACAGACAGTATATTAAGCTCCTGGGAACCCTAATAGGCGATCTTAGAGCAGGTGCTGTCAGGTAAAGACCCTGCTGAAGACAACCAGCATGCAGAGGCCGGAATTGGTTTCTGACAGTTTATACAGAAATTCTTTGGTCCATAGTTTCATCATCTGTCTGTGCGTCTGATCTCAGACAATTCCGTAGCTGAAGAAGCCAGATGTAGAGGTCCTGGGCTGGTATTTCTACATGTGGTGAAATAAATTAGCATACATTTGGATAATTAGCATTTATTAACCCTGAAATGGTATTTCCTGAATCTTCAAGCTAAATTGACCAAAGCAACTTTATTTCACATTTTAAGGGTATCCCAACTTAAAATGCTTTAATGTGTACCGAATATATCAACATAATTATGCACACAAACCTAATTAACCTTAAACAGTATCTCTTGAGCCGTTCATGCTAAAGTGAACAAATTAACTTTGGCATGAAACTATACTATATTTGTTTGTTTACCAATAACTAGTTTGCATGGACATATCTTTCAAACATTGCATTTATGTTAACCTTCTAGCTAACAAGTAATATTCTGATAATATTAGCATATTAGATGTAACTTAGCATGACTGACTTGTTGACTATTATTTTTACCTTTGGTGTAAAAGACACAACTTCAAAAGAAAGCTATAAATCTGAGGTATATACACTTTTGTTACAACGTAGCCAACAGTTTATCTAAAGGAAATCTGAGTTCATTAAGTTTTCCAGCCCATTTAGGCTCAGAATCAGAGCAGGTAAAGCAGCCACATTCATGGATCTTGCAACAGGACAATGATCCAAAAACCACTAACCAAGCCAGAACAGAATGGTTAAAAAAGAAATGGAGGGTAATGGAATGGCCGAGTCAAAGTCCAGATCTCAGTTCTATCGAGAAAGCAGTCAAACATGACACAGTTGAAGCATTACTGTAAAGAGTGGGCAAAAATTGCCCCCAGTTGATGTAAGAGACTTATAGAAAGTTACAGGAAACAGCTACATGAAGTTATTTCAAGGAGGGCAACACCAGCTATTGAAGCTAGGGGTGTACATATTTTTTCCGCACTATTAAATTGCATTTCTATAAAAAAACATTATGTGGAAATGATTGAAAGTATAATCTTTCACTATTATTTGTTAAATTAGGATACCTTTATCTGTCAGTAGGATTGAAGTGAAGATTACCTATCCATTTGTAATTGTACTTATTTTTTTGCATGACTGTATAATAAAAGTCCCTCTTAATTTCCATTCCACAGTCGACATTTCTTATTGGTCTACCGTGCCACTCATAAACCCTCACTAATAGAAAGACATTCTTCTGTCTGTTTTCCTTGGCATTCTCAGATGTTGTCAAAAGCAAAATATTGCCTCCCAATACTTGTTCCAATGGACTAGCCCTAATATGTAGTGTACCTCCTCCTAATACGAAAAGGGTTGGGGATTTATCTGTAGTTTTTACGTCCTCTGGCCCTAACTTCACAGGATTTTGTATTTCCTTGTCTTTTTATATCGGTAGCACGGAAAAGTCCTGTCCTTTTTATTTTTTAATACGTACCCTTTGAATTCTTGAATGTGAATGTATTGACTCTGAAATTGGTTATTTTATTATTGGTGTGTTTTAGTGATTGAGGTCTGGGCCGAGCTAAAATTAGCCATTCCAGCTGAAGTGGACAGATGTTAACCACTGGATAACCTGTCTGAGCGGGGGGGATGTAGTGAGGATGTAGAGAACCCAGACATTGCTTTTGGAGCGAAACGTGATCAGCTCAGGCAAAAATGAAGTGTTCCGTCTGGTCGTTCTATTAGGGGAGAGATTCCACCAAGAAAACCCTCACCTACTACATTGACTAAGATTGCAAGGAACCCTTTGTGAGCAGCTGTTTTGTGCTTTTTTGTAAATATTTGAAATGGGACCGTCTTCACCTGTTATGCCTGAAGCATTCCAGCAATAGTGCATGAAAAATATAGACCCTTTTTCTACCAGGTTGACTGACTGGTTTTGTTCCCTTTCTTTCACAGGTGGTTTCCTGGTGACCAAGAAGATGTTAGACATGTTCAAGCGTCCCACTGACCCTCCAGAGTACAACTACCTGTACCTTCTGCCCACAGGGGTGTTTGTAGGGGGCTATGGAGTCGCCATGCAGGCTGGCTATAACATCGAGCAGGTGAGCATCACCAAACTTCCTCACGAATATGCTTGCAGCTGGACGGTCAAGGGCTACGAACAGAAGAGAGGAAGTAATACTTTTTTCTGTTCCCGGGACAATTTTAGCATTTTAACTAACCCTATTTCGCAATCTTAAGCTAATTCTACTAACCAGCAATCTACTAACCAGCTATGTTCATTCTCTTAAGGAGCTACATTAATAATACATTTGTTGCTAAATACCAGGGATTTCCAAACTTCAGACATGAGACACTTAATATCGTGAGCCACTGTTGCTGTTATGAACGTCTGCCTGTGAACCCAAACTGCATTTACCTTCATAATTTTTTTGTGAGCTACAGATAAGTGGTATGCTAGCTACAAGTAGCTCCCAATCAACTGGTTTGAGACCCTGTATACCAGTTCTCTCCCTCCAGCATGCTGTCAGTCTGTGTTATATTCACTAGGTTACTTTTGGGAGGCAGCAAACATGATTGAAACGGGCATGTATTAACAACACATGTCCATTTAGAAGACATTTCGTTTTTACTACTGAAGGTTTTGCTTCAGTGTGCCATCCTGAACATGGCCCAGTCTAAGGCATGACTGTGTCTCTCCTCTCTGCAGATGATGTATCTGGGGTCAGGGCTGTGCTGTGTCGGAGCTTTGGCTGGCCTGTCCAACCAGTCTACCGCACGCTTGGGTAATGCCCTGGGCATGATGGGGGTGGCAGGTGGCATCGCTGCAACTCTAGGCTTCCTGAAGCCCACGCCTGAACTCCTGGCACAGATGAGTGCCGCCATGGCCGTGGGTGGTACCGCTGGTGAGTGAGTGAGTGAGTGAGTGAGTGAGTGAGTGAGTGAGTGAGTGAGTGAGTGAGTGAGTGAGTGTGTGTGTGTGTGTGTGTGTGTGTGTGTGTGTGTGTGTGTGTGTTTGGATTAGCATGAAGGATCAGTCCGAGCATGTTCAACAGGTGTTTTATGTTATGTACTGTAGTCACTGTGTGATGTCTGGTACAAAATTAGCAACTGGTTACTACTGCAGCAGTGCAAAGGCACAAAGTCTGAATCTTGAGCCAGTCATGTCAATCTACATGCTAATTCTTCCTGGAATCAAGCTGGAACCTAGACTAAACCATCCGTTCATCCCTAGCCGGTTTCCAGATGCTCCTGTTAACCCTGTCCGTGTCGGTGGGGCTTTGGGAGAATATACACGCGTACACTAACAAACAAGTCGTTTTTTCCAAACATCCCTCATCAGCAGCACCTGTGCCTCGACTGCCCGTTTCCCAGCAGCCCTTCTAAGTGTTGGTCTCTGTCCCTCAGGGTTGGGCATCGCTAAGAAGATCCAGATCACAGACCTGCCCCAGCTGGTAGCTGCTTTCCACAGCTTGGTGGGTCTGGCGGCGGTGCTCACGTGTGTGGCAGAGTACATGATTGAGTACCCTCATTTTGCTACCGATCCGGCCGCCAACCTCACCAAAATCATCGCCTACTTGGGCACCTTCATCGGAGGGGTCACCTTCAGCGGATCCCTGGTGGCTTATGGGAAACTGCAAGGTGAGGGGCGATAAGGCATACGGAGCCATTCCCTTTAAATCATTTGTAATTCTTTGAGATCCAGGAGGTGGACGTGACACAGGGCTTTAGTAAGGAACTGCTTGAGTATTGGAATTTCGGAAATCCTAGGCCAAGCCCACCATGACGTTACATTTCCTGTAAACAAATGAGACAGTTGAGGTCATTGGCCTGCTTATTTTCCTCATACATATTCAATGTCGCAGTCCATTGAACTCCATGTCAGGGGTTTGTTGCTCATGGGAACCGCATATTGTCCTAAACAGCTTTCTATTTATTCAGTACTGTAACTCCCGTGGACAGTAGAAAACCTGTAGCCTGGGTCTTTCTAGTTGGTACCTGAGGGTCTGAGACCCTCCCCCCAACCCCCTGCCCCAGCCGTGCCACCCAGGCCCCCCTGCTCCAAGCTAGGCAAGGCGGAACCTCTCCCAGTTTGGCACTAATTAGGCCCTCCGCCCCCCCAGTCATTTTCCACTTGTTCCTGAAAGCTGGAAGACATTATCCCATGCAGCGGTCCCACTGGAACTCCAACCTGAGAAAAGATTAAAACTTCTGTTTCATGCTGGATGTTTTTTTGCATGTTTTTGTGGGTATGTTTTGGAAGGCTTTCAAAACTAGAAAAAAGGCCAGTGAAACATTCAGATGCCGGAGTCCAGATGCGGGCTCTGTTCATCGCATGTGTTTGGATTCAGTTTAGTGTGAAGCAGCCTCAACAACAGACGCGTTTCAGCCTGTGAAATGAAAATCAATTTGTTTCTCGACCATCTTTGTACCTGCCTGCCTAGTGTTGAGATATTTCAAGCGTGAAAATCCCTCTTTAATGCATTCGGTATGCGTGGTAGCGAGTCGAATCCGAATAATATTTGAAGTGGACACGTTTAGCTCTGTATGCCTGCAGTGTTAATCCTGCTTCTCTCTCCAGGTATGCTGAACTCCGCCCCACTCCATCTCCCCGGACGCCATGTTCTAAACGCTGGGCTGATGGCCTCCAGTGTGGGCCTGATGATTCCCTACATGCTGGACCCCAGCTATACCACAGGCATCACCTGCCTGGGCTCCGTGTCCGCTCTGTCTGCTGTCATGGTAACCGCTTGACGCTCACTGTCCCTGCCCTAACCCATAGCACCAAAATTACTGGAACAGACATCTGCCTTTTAATCAATGTTTAAAGTTATTGGGGTGCTGTTAAATTATCGTGGGTCTTTCCCTGTTCTTCTAATTCGTTTTCTGTGGACCTTATATCCACCAGCCTGGAATGACCGGTGATTTTCAAATAAGGCCTTTGAACTTACTGTCAAATAGGATGGAAGTCTTACCTCTGTGCCATTGGAATCCTGCGCTCTAGCCCATTTTAGGTATGCTTAAGTTCAGCTATCCTTCAGTAAAAAGCACTCACGCGATCCTGCTCAAATATTGGCCCCAAATGAGAGTTTTCCTTGGAAGCATTACCTACAGGATCAATCCATAATATGATGATAGATGGAAGGTAAACTAATGAGGTTTTGAAGCAGTGCTGAGTGAAGGTGGTTCTGGTTAAAACTGTTGTGAATGTTGGCTGCTCAGGCTGCCTTGTGGTTTGTCAGTAACATGGACATTTTGACGTTGGATTAATCACAGATATGCATTTTTATTTATACGGTATCGCAAACTGATTAATATTAAGGTGTAGCTAAACCATCACCTCTACCTTAGCCTGAAGGTCTCTACACAGAGACCTGATATGGTTCAAGTCCTTCCCTCTCTGTTTGTTTGATGGAGTGTATCCTTACATAATGTGAGGTAGCTGGCTCTAGTTAGAGCCATTCCCTGAGGTAGGTATCTTGGAGAGTAACACGAGGATGATATCATAGAGGGCCCTTGAAATGAATACTCCTTGTTTTGACAAAAGCCTTGTGCACTGACTAATGCCCCTTGCAACTTGATAGGGGTTAAAAAACAATACATTTCAGCGACCTGATCAAATTTCTGTATTTGCCATTCAATGATACAGGTGGCTCTTTTGGCCCATACTTTTCGGGAAAATGCCTATATGCGAGTTTATACAAGACGGGCATACAATTTAGCAGAACATGAATGAAATTACAAATTGATGTCCTTAACCACAGCAACCCTAGGTCTGACAATGTTTCTGATTTTCCAGGGCCTAACTCTGACAGCAGCCATTGGCGGTGCCGACATGCCGGTTGTCATCACCGTGCTGAACAGCTACTCCGGCTGGGCTCTCTGCGCTGAGGGCTTCCTACTCAACAATAACCTCCTGACCATCGTAGGGGCCCTCATCGGCTCCTCAGGAGCTATTCTCTCCTACATCATGTGTGTGGTAGGTATTTTCTGTTGTTAGTCTGTACTTTAAGGTTCTCCCATCAGACAGGATGTGGTAAATGGGTAGTGTCAGCTTATGACAGGTAAATCTTGAAAACGCAGGACCAATAAAGATAATTTTTGTTGCTTCCTCAGTTCTCCACTAGGAGGAACTCTAACTGTACTTAATTTCCTTCCTGGCTTCGTTGAACTGCCTGAAAGAACCCTGGTTCATTGAAACCTCAGTTGACTGAAGCCACTGAGCAGCTTCTGATGTTTTCCATCTCTCCTCTCTCCCCCCGGCTAGGCTATGAACCGTTCGCTTGCCAACGTGATCCTGGGTGGGTACGGTACATCGTCCACCGGTTCAGGCAAGCCCATGGAGATCGTGGGCACACATACCGAGGTCAATGTGGACCAGACTGTTGAAATGATCAAAGATGCCCAGAACATCATTATCACTCCAGGTACAAAACTCAGCAATACACACGTGAACATGGTTATACTGACTTGCCGGGGTCCTGACAGGATCGGTCTGTGTTACCCACCAGCTACCTACACAGGGTTCAACTAGGAACTGATATCTAAAGAGTAGACGGGTTGTGCAGAAAGTAGAAAGGTTATGGCAAACGACCAAGTTCTCAGAAATTACAGATCCTTTTTTTTCTCGGTTTAGTTAACCTCTGGTGACCTTGTTACATCATCACCTAATTTTGGAACCTTCGTTGGGGCACCCTTCAACTCTGGCCCATCAGACATAGAGGCCCAGCCTGTCCCAAGGTGGTCTGAGCGCCTGCTATGTGTTTTGGAATGGGATTTATAGAAGCTTTGACAGACCTCTGTATTACCTCAATCTGTGTAGTCCCGTCTTCCATTCCCCACCCCCTGCGTAAACCCCTGTCCCTCCAACCTAGTGGAAATGTGAAGTTAACTCTTTAGTGAGAAGTCCGCTTTATCTCTTCTGCCTGGCAGCCACTGATGGTCCATATGCTGCTCCCAGAGAAGGGAGGAAGGAGAAAACAAGGCTCTCCATGACAAGCAGCCATTTAGGATGCCTGATCATTTGGGTTTAGTTAACAGATTCTGAATGCGAACTGGCTTCCTATTAAGATGGAGTGGCTAACCCTGCTCTTCCAAACAACATGACTGTCTGTAATTCTGGTGGGACTCATGGGCTAATACGTTTATTGGACTCCAGCAAAGGTTTTGGCTTGGTTCTCCAGTTCTCAGACTTCGTGAACAAAGCGGATGCGGATGCAGACAGATAGCAGGACAGATGACAGGATGGACAGATAGAGGGATGATAAGATGTGGGAGGATGAATGAAGATAAGGGGGGGGGTGGAATTATAATAAACCTGGCTCTCCAGAATAAACAGGCATTCAGTGCCAAGCGAAACAGACGGCTCCTTTATTTAAACCCCACCTCCACTGGCTGACTAGCCTCCAGATGTCCAGCGGGGCTCAACCCAGCAGTGTCCTGACCCATACATTATACCTTAACCATCTTAACATGGATCTACACCATGGGCCCCACAAGTCATTGGGATGAGTTAGGAAGCTGCTCTATCTGTTGTAGAGGATGTTCCGAACTTCTTATTAAGACAACGCGGTCTAATTGCCTGCGAACGTACAGTTATGACCTTTTCCCTCAGGGAGGGAATGAGGTGTGTTCTATGGCTGAACACTTTATACAAAATACTGTAAATCGTGACTTAATTTTTTCCCGTTGCGCATTGATGTTGCGGAGCCAAGCAGTTATTGTGCCTCATTCCCTACCTCAAATGTTGGTTGATCAGAGGACACAGGATGTATCTGATCTCAATTAGGAATGTCATGACAAAGGTTCTGAATCCGTATCTACCTGAGGTATTTCACTTTTTTCTTTTCGGTAAATTAGCACTCATTTCTGAAAACGTTTTTGCTTTTTCGTTATAGGGTATTGTGTAGATTGTGTGTGTAGATTGATGCCAAAAATTGACTTCCATCAACTTCAAATTGAGGCCATAACACAACAAAATGTGGAGAAACTGTATGTTTGTAATGCGGGTGCTGGGCATTCAACCACCTTTAACGTCTGGGTGCAAGTGAAGGGGGGACATCAAAACATCATGACCTTAGGCGCAAAGGCCATGTAAGGGCACATCGTAACGGGCGAGTACAGCATGGGCACGCTGACAGCGTGTCGGGATCACCAACACATTTAGCTAAAGCCAAAGGCATGCGTAGAGCAGTTTGGTTGAAAAGGATATTGAGATCCACAAATTCCTATAGTTCAAAGGGAGCCGCACACAAGGCATCCAGAACCAAGGCCAAATCCCATGTGGGCACATAGGGTTTAGATACCAGCCGGAGGCGGCGCGCATCCTTCACTGGGCTGCCAGGGGATGAGCCCCTGGAGGAAGGCCATCAGGATTTAGGATGTTTTTTCTGGATCCCCATTAGGCACTGCCGAACGAAGCAGCTAGTCCATTAAACGCAAAATATTACAGGACATTAAACAGCATTTTAATGTCCTGTAATAAAATGCAGTCTAAAACAAGAATGAATAGCTTCGATACAACACTCTTCTAAGCGAAACGGAACAAGCTTGCGAGACCGAATGTGAGCTCCTAAGACCAGGTTGGTTCTCCAAGGTAATCATTTCACTAGTGGCTGCTGATGTATATAAGGTTGAGTCGTCAGCATATGTGGACACGCTTTATTTACTCTGATCTCTGCTTTTACTCTTCAGTCAGAAACGCCCTTAACATGTTAAGGGACCGGTACATAATCTCCTAATGTGGCAGTGACATCCCAATGATTTTTTTTTTCCAGTGAAATGCTTGTGGTAGATCATTAGAAAAGAAGAATAAATAAGCAGTAGGTACCAAAGATGGCTCCCTTGCAGAATGACAAATTTGACATATTTTACATGCTTTCATTGAAAAGGTCTTCTGTTAGCTATATGTCAGACCATGCTGTGGAACAGGTATGAGGCAATTTAACACATTTATTAAAACAGGTTGTGGTCAGTAATATCAAAGGCTGCGCAAATGACACTGGCCAGTACTACAGTCTGCCCCTTAGGCAACTACGAACCTATTTCAACTGGGTCATTTAAATGCAATAAATAACAAAAGCTTACCCCTCTCTGTGAATGATATCACAGATATCTAGACTCTGTCTAGACTAACAAAACTTAACCAATGCACTCTGCCTGGCTACGTCTTCCTGGACTGTTCTTCCACGTCAATATAGTTACACCT
>JACXGI010000335.1:87502-114760 GCA_016801175.1 Esox masquinongy
CCACATCCATCTAGTTACACCTACCAGGACTGTCCTCCCACATCCATCTAGTTACACCTACCAGGACTGTCCTCCCACATTAGAACCAGGGACCTTTCGGACAATAGTCAGATGCCCCAACCGCTAGGCCACCTTACCGGCCGTGTTTGAGGAAAGCTCCACTATAACACACCAAGCCTGAGCTGGACCTGGACTCCAAGCGAGTCTTGTTTTCCTTTTCACGTTTCCTATAATTGGACCAGTCGTACTCACTTTGCTTGATTGACATCTGTGGAAACATTTAAGACTTTTTTTGATAAACACAAGCCTTGTCTGGACGAAGTTGTTTTCGTTAGGATAAAGGCTTGGGTTTGAGTCTGCATGAAAAAAATGTAAAATCATTAACGGACCATAGACATGCTCAGTGCAACATTGTGTTTAAAGCCGAGTATTTGATTGCTGTTGTGACAGTCCTATCAAACGGTGTAAACAGCAGTTGAGGCTTTAGATTGTCAGTTTGCTCTCAATTATTTTTTCTCGCTTGGATGTTGGTCATTTCATTGAGAGGTTTATCAACTTTGTATGGGGCAGATGACAGATGAGTTTTGATGGTTGGAATGGTGAAGACAAGTAAATGTTTGCTTGGTTTTTAAGGTTAACATTTACGGTTTACCACACATACTGGAACAATTTATGTGCACTTACAGCAAAGCAATGTATACGTGCAAAAAAATGACATCTTTTTTTGGCAATAATGATTTTTCCACCAGTACTTTGATACACTTATTCTTACAATCTGCAGTTGATGAATGGAGCTGGAGAAATGTGACCACTTTCGAACTGGTAGACAGAGGTTTGGATGCAAGGACTGCCCATCTATGAGTTTGTATGTTGAGTTTAACCATGTTTTGAAGCTATATTGTACAGTGTTTGTTTAAAATGTTTACTTTGTATTTACCCTATTGTATAAATAGTGTAGTAAAACAAGCTGAACTAAGCTGATGGGGCATTTAAAACATTTACATTTGACTAATTTAGAAGATGTTGTGATTTACATTTTTGGGTATTCCAACTTAAGATGGTTAGGCAGGACAGTCACACAACCCAGTAATAGTAAGCACATTTTGCTCAGTAGTTATCAGCAAAGTAATTGTTAAAATAATAAATCAAGTGCAGATCATAAAAGTGACATTGAGATATAATATTTCAATCAAATGTATGTACTACGTACAGAATGTTGCTTTAACAGTAACATAATTTATTGTTCACTTTTTGGCACTACTCCTGAACACTGAATCTCCTTCATGTAAAGGGATTGAAATCATTTCTCCACTGATGTTTTTTTTTCATCCTTTATGTCCTTCCGTTTGTTTTAAAGTGTTTATTTATTGTGTTATAAAATAACAGGCTCAATTATTTGATCTCCGGTCTTGTTGAAATGAGCGGAAAAGAGCTCCCACTTATGTAGGATCATCATCAAAACCATATTCTGCTTTTTGAGCCAAACCATGCAGACAAACTAGGTTAGTAGACTTGTTTATGCAGGAGTCCTCAGACATGCTCTGGTCCTCTGGGTATCCATTGGTCTGCGAAAGTTCTACTCAATAGAAAAGGTCTGGACTTAAAATCCCTATTTCTACGATATGTTGGTTTGAAAAACATTCTTGTTTTTATGACTGTTCGGGTTGGATCAGTTCATCGTGCCTAAATACCTGCTGTGTCAAATGGTAAAACTGGGAAATAACTTTTAAGGAAATTGAAATTATTGTTTTTTTCCAGAATGTTCACATTGTTTATATTAGGATTCTTTGCTTCTTTTGAAGCAAAAGCTTTGTCCTAACTCCTGACAGACACTGGCGTTTTCTGACTTGTCTCCCTGGCTGCTAGGCTAACTCCCGCACAGACTTGGGATTAAGACGTGCCAGTCAAGGCAGATGGTGTTCTTGTGTTCCTTCCATTGTTTTATTGTTTTGTTTTTTTGTTTTTTTTGCATTCAGTAGTTAGATTTTCATAAGAAATGTAACCCCTTTCTCTTGAATGCCTACCTTGGCCGGTTTAACAGAAGGCTGTCCCTCACTCAGGCTGTTGTGTTCTTGGCCTGCAGGTTATGGTCTGTGTGCTGCCAAGGCCCAGTACCCCATCGCCGAGCTGGTCAAGATGCTGCAGGAACAGGGCAAGAACGTCAGGTAAGATCCTGTTAACCAGAATACAAGAGGCTCTTCTCAGTGGTAACCAAAGCTGTGTCCCTAGCCCAGGGGTAAGCAAAATTTGGCCAGCGATGGATTAAGTAAACAAAGGAATGGTTGGATAAACGGAGCAGTTTTTGTTTTCTTCAAAGTTGGCTCTAGCTTTTGGACGTTTGGAAGTTTTGACCCCGTTCCTGAAAGCTAAGACTATAGACTCTCAAACATGTTGGCCATTTGAAGGGACTATGAAAGTGCAAGTTAAAGCAATGCATGTCTTCTTTTCTACTCACAGTGCCAGATTGTTTTAAAAGGCCTTACGCTTATGAATATCATTTTTTGTTTAGCACTTGGGGGGGAGATCAGCATCAGCGCAGATTCTTCGAAGAAGAACGATTTTCTAAATCCAGAAATTAATTGCGTAGAAATGATTATGGACACAAATATTTCTGTCCCCGGAAAAGTCGAAAAAAATCGAACCCCTTAATATACCCCTGCCATGCCAACGATTCCACTGGGGGCGGGACACATTAGATGGACAGCTATGGTCTGGAGGGGAAAGGACAGGGTTGAAGCTCACTGGAGAGGAGAGCAGAGGAAGGTGAATGGAGGAGAGGGGGGAGAGGGGAAAGGCACACCGGAAGCTTGTGTAATTTTCCTCCATTCGTTTGATCTGGGGTCCCAGCAGCTGCTGCTACTTAGAGCATTTGCAGTTGATTAGAGGGGGAAGTGGGTGGCCGGAGAGTGGCCAGATTCTGGAGTCCCCTCCCTCTCCCCTCCCCTCTCGGCTGGGTGATTGGGTGGGGGTGTTAGGCTGCTATGAGGGCGGGGCATGGGGCTGCCACTGTTTTTTTTTTTTTTGGACTCCAGAAGTGGAAATTGTTCCTAATCTATCAGTAAGGTAAAGTGATTCACTGTGATGTTGCCCATGATAAGCCCTGGTTGTGGTTGTGTGTGTAAGTAAATTGGGGGCTGATTCATAATGGCAGGAGATTACAGAGGGTCTTTGTAGAGCAGGAGTGAGGGAACGAGACACCCCAGGCGGTATGGGGAGATTTCAGCTGCTCTGATCTCTGCTTTTCCTCTTCGGTCATAAAGTTGCTGCCGCTCTGTTTACCCACAGGGCTTTTTCATCCTCCAATCTCAACCCATTTCCTCTGGCCCTTTGACCTCTGACCTTAAAACAGGCCCTTCAACCCAAACTGCCACTGACGTCCTGACCGCTGTACTGTATTTCCGACGGGACAGGCGACGTCATGCTGTTGGACTCGGAGGGTTTTCAGAGCCGTTTTGTCCCTGTGGAGGGGAGGATAATAAGTGGTTTTCTCTTCTACAGGTTTGGGATTCACCCCGTGGCGGGTCGTATGCCCGGGCAGCTCAACGTGCTGTTGGACTCGGAGGGTTTTCAGAGCCGTTTTGTCCCTGTGGAGGGGAGGATAATAAGTGGTTTTCTCTTCTACAGGTTTGGGATTCACCCCGTGGCGGGTCGTATGCCCGGGCAGCTCAACGTGCTGTTGGCTGAGGCCGGCGTGCCGTACGACATTGTGCTGGAGATGGAGGAGATCAACGAGGACTTTGATGGTATATTTGGGATCATCCTTTCCTGTGCATCACATATGATGCATCACATTTTCTTGGTAGTTTCAATGTGGTCTAACGTGATCATTTTATTGTGATCCATTGTGTTTTTCTCTATAGTTTACTCAGATCATATTTGGCTGTTTTTCTCTGTGTCTCAGATACGGACCTGGTTCTGGTGATTGGTGCTAACGACACAGTAAACTCCGCAGCCCAGGAGGACCCCAACTCCATCATCGCTGGAATGCCTGTCCTGGAAGTGTGGAAGTCCAAACAGGTACGAGGAGCCTAAAAGGAAGATCCGGTATATTTCCTGCACTAGTCCACTTTTTTGTGATTGTTTAATCGGGGGGGTGAGAATGAGACCATGGCCCTCATCATACGCCATCACAGAAGGGTTGTTGGAAGTTCAGCTGATTATTAACTCAAAGTGGTGAAAGTTAGTGTTGGAGTTTAGCTAACTTCTCCGTGGAGTGTCTAACTTAGATGGGTTAAGAAAGAGGCTATTCATCTTTCTCTTCAAGTCCCAAACTTCCAGATGCGTCGAGTTTGGGGGGACAGGGCCTCTTTTCACATACAAACACTTGCGTGTGCACAGACACACACGCACCCTGTACTCTTTGTTACCAAGGCCCCTACCCAGGTGTAGCTCCAGCAGGCAAAGATCTCAGACGGCTTCCATTAGCGGTGACTCGCTCCCTCTGGAATGATGACATTTTGGAGCATCCGAGTGGAACTTTTCCTAAATGTGGGATTCATATGCTTCACCACCCCACTTTAAACCCCCTTTAATTTCTCCAAGTTCCCTTGGGAAATCACAGAGTTTGTGAGCTTTTAGACCCCACCCCTGTACTCCTCTGGCCCGTGTTAACGTGACGTGTGTGTTTATATCCCACAGACCTGCTGGACTCACTCCTGGTGAAGATATGTTATTTTCATAGTTCTTAAGTGACTCAGACCCTTGAATTAATAATCCTCTGCTTGTGGCTCATGTTCATGTGATTCTGTGTGGTGTTGGTCTGGCTGTGCCGTAGAAGTCTGCGCTGCATTGCGTTTGTAGTCTGCCTGTTGACGTAAACACACGGGGCGGGGCTCCTCCGTGCCTCCAGAGCCCAACTTGGCACAGCAGACGTAGGGTATTCCTCTGGTGCCGTACTCCGGCCTCGCGGGCGGCTAGGTGGCTTAGCCCAACTGTACCACGGCCACACCCTCTGGTGCTGATTGCCAGAATGAGATTACCTCTGTTTGCACCCTACCTCTGTCCCAAGTGAAAACATGTGTCCCATGCATTGTGGATGAGTAGGGTAGGCGTGGGGACTGGGAGCCCCTGCCTTGAGAGGCCGTCTTGGGTAGGACTGGGTGTCCCAGGTCCTCAATGTAACTCTGAACCACAAGTGCAGTTGGATCGATTTAAACTCCTCTCATGGGCATACGTGGGCCCACATTTCCCCACCAGGCTAGTAATGGTTTCCCAGCCTTTTAAGTAAAAAGTCCATTTAGGATTAGGTTAAAAGTTATATTTGTGTTAGGGTTTTATTCAAGGTTTGAGGTTTGGGTTAAGGTTAAAAAAAGTTTTTATGTAGGGTTGTGTTTGTTTGTGTTAGGGTAGTGTTTGTGATTGGATAGTGTTTGTTTGTGCTTGGGTAGTGTTTGTTTGTGCTTGGGTAGTGTTTGTTTGTGCTTGGGTAGTGTTTGTTTGTGCTTGGGTAGTGTTTGTTTGTGCTTAGGTAGGAAAACCACACTTTTGAGTCACCTTGCTGCTACTGATCTTACTGCCTCAGTTTGGATTTGGACCGTTGTCCTGTTTATTTATTGGTCTTGATAGGACGGTGTTTTTTTCCAAATATCTGTCATCTTGTCAGCAGGAAATAAAGGGCAAGCAGACAGAGCATCTCTTTGGCTTTACTAAAGTGTGCTGCTGCATTCTGTGCCTCCAAAGCACACGCCCACAATCACGTGAGGTTTCGATCCATTTCCTAGGAACCGCTCTCTCTGCCTGAACTGCAGCTTCAAACACTAATGACGCTTCATTCAGTAAATAGCTACCACTTAAATACCCATTAGCCGTGCGACAAACATACTATTTTCTCTTCCAAACAGAACCCTTCCATCTCCCACTTACAGGTGCATTTATTTACTCACATTTGGATTCCGGTCCGGGAATGTTAATGCTTTTGTGTCCGCTGTGTGAAGGACTGCAGTCTGAGTGACTCTTTCCCTGTCTGTCAGGTGGTAGTGATGAAGCGTTCCCTGGGAGTGGGCTACGCAGCAGTGGACAACCCCATCTTCTACAAGCCCAACACAGCCATGCTGCTCGGCGATGCCAAGAAGACGTGTGATGCCCTGCAGGCTAAAGTCCGTGAGGCCAGTCAGTAAGCTGTGGCCTCCGGAATAGCTGACTGTAAGGAGCAATTAGACATAGCATTAATGTTGTCGATTTCCTCTCCTGGCAACAAGTTTTCCTTCAACACTTTTTTTCTGAACAGTTGTCTGCTATGATGAGTATGTTTTCTCCTCTTTGTTAGATATTTGTGTCAGGAAGTCTTTTTTTATCACCCTCCGTGTAAGCAAGGGGAACAAGCAACAGCGGCACACTTTTTTTAGAGATTTTTTCCAATGTTTTATATTGTAATGTTTTTGTATTGGACCAGATCATATTACAGATGTCAGATTGAGATTCCATTGAGTTTTTTCAATCAGCAACTGTTGCATGGTAAACTACAATGTGAAGCAATAGTCAATTTTAGCCTCTCTAACACTCCACTGTGTGCGTTTGTTCTTTCTTTTAAACTTGTTTTGTGAACCGCAGGGTAATGAGCGGCTTTGTGTTGTAGTGGTAATGTTACATGTCATTCTAACCGTTAGTAGAGGATTTAGAGAATGTGGCTTCAGTTGGCCCTCCACCACACAACTAAGCTTCTTCTCTTCATAGGACAGGGATGCTGAAGGAACAGGGCACATATGAAGTAATGCTACATTTAATAAGGGATGTGCATCATAATATGACTGTTGGAAAGGATCATCCATTAAGTGACCGGGGTTTGATATAGCGTAGATACATTTCTTCATTGCCGACATTGTTTTTGAGGGTTAGTAAATGTTCTGCTGTGTTTTTTCAAGCTCTTTTCTTCTTGCCATCATCTACATAGTTTGTCTTTTTCCTTACTGGGACCTGAAACAATGCAACCCTATGGAAGAACTGACCATGACAACATCCCTACCTCTGTAGCTGACCAAATCTGACTTCCATTCTCTTGGTAACTGCTTTCTTCCTTTACCAATTCAGTTTTCCAGACTTGTATTTATAATGCTGTATTTAAGCAATAAGGCACAAGGGGGTGTGGTATATTGCCAGTGCGGAGACGCAATGCATCCCGGAGCCTGAGATGCATTATTACTATTATGAACTGTTCACCAACGTACTGAAAGCAGTAAATCCTTATTTGATGTCGTACCCGCGGGCCGCGGTATACAGCCTCATACAGTCATGGCCAAATGTATTGGCACCCTTGCTTGCACTTTCTTTAAATAACTCACATTGTGTCTGAAAATAAGTTGAAATTGACTAAAGTGTTTGGTCTCTACCGTGTGCCAGAGGCAGCAAAGCAACCCCAAAACTTCGCTGAACCTCAATTCGATTTCAAAGTAAAGCAGAATGACAGGCTTGAAATCAAATTCTTTCTAATTTCTGCTTCTAGCAGGTGCCAATAATATTTTAGGATTTCTTTGTGTAACAAGCAAAAATTTGGTGAATATGATTTAGTAAAATATGTTTGGTTTTGTTGAAATGCAAACCAAAGAAATCCATATATGGATACAACAATATTTTTGAATTTCAATTGAATTCTTGAAGAAATGGCAAAATAATTGAAAAAGGTGCAGGGGTGCCAATTCTTTTGACAACTTCCATGGCTACCATCCAAACAACATTCAGGATTTAAACCACCCGGTTTACGGTTTGATTGGTGCCAAGTAGAAAGGTTAATGTAGGAAGGGTTGTCATTCACTTAAACATTGTCATCTCAATTATATTGTCATTTGCCATATCTTTCCCATTTTTAGTCATAAAGTCAAGTACAAACAAATGAATGGATAATAGGATTACATTTGGTGAAGAAATTCTCTTCACAAGAGTATTTTTGTATAGGAAGACCATCGTTGTAAAAGTGTTAAGGCTTAGCTGTTCAAAACAATGTTCTAATAGTATTTCATAGTGCCGTGGCAAGGAAATGAATGAAATACTGTGAATTGTTTAGTCTGGTTTATCATTGAGCGTCATCCCTTAATAAACCTTGATTTTAAAACCTTCATTTTACCTTTTATTTAAGAAATCTAGGTTTTCCACAAAAAATCCAATTGACTTTGTGGCTTGCATTTTTTGAGCAAATGTATCCCACTTGGATGACCATGTCACCACACTTTCACTAAGTTATTGTTTGAAATATAGCTTTATTTTCCTGTGTAACCTTTTTTAATTTGTATCACTAGCCTCAAATGTTGTCATGCAATTCTATGTTCTTAAATCTGTAATAGACACTTTGAGGGATTGTGTTTGCGGTATTGTGTGTTTGAGAGCGTGTTTGTACTATGTGAGAGCCACATATGGGTGGAGTTGCTGGCATCGGAGTGAATATTTTAAATGAATAGGATTGCATGTGTTTCCTATGAGGGTCACTTCAACATGTAACAAGTAGCACTCAGACACCCTGCTATCTCTGCTGATCCTCCTAACAGACGTGAGGGCACACAGAGGGAAAGCGCCTATTGTTTGGGGAGAGGTGCTGTTGAAATAAGGGTAAGGTGACGGGTGTACTGTAATTCCTACTTAAAGCTGTCTTTTGTTCAGCCACCAGCAAGGATTTGAGGATTGAAGGGACAGCTAACATGTTCCTTGGTGACAAATATCCCCTATCCTCAACATTGGGATTGCTTTTCATTTCTGTGTTGTTGAAAGCCAATTGATTTGTTTTCCTTGGCCTTGCGTGCGATTTCTTGAGAGGCTATTGTTGCTGCAGTTTGTTTGCACGATAAGCGAATGATAAGCAAATGTTACATAAAACAAAATCAACAACATCTTGATATGTCAATCGCTATTTAGGACCTTCAATTTAAAGTCCACTTCAATGATACCCCTTTCTTGCCAACATGCACACAAACACTATAAAGTTACCCCAGTTATTTCCCGAATTCCCTCCTGCCAAGGATTCTTTCATTGCCACAAAAGTTGCACATTTGTTGCTTATGCAGTGTCTCTGGCCAGCAGTTTATGTAGATTTCTGATGTGTGTTTGATTCTACTGGATGCTACAGTTAAAGTCCTCAGACTTGCCTAGAGCATTGTAAAACAATGGGACAATACCAGATGAAACTATGTGTGATTGGAAGGCAAGGCGTACATGGTTCCCTCACCACAAATTTCACCAGATTGCTTTGCGGTTTGTCTTGATGGACACAGGATTTGGCTTCTGTTGGACTGTTTTCCTCCACCCTTCCTAGGTAGGAATCATCATCCTGCTTCAGTATTAGTGTATTCAAGAAATAAGGCACGAGGGGGTGTGGATTATCGGGGCCAATATACCAAGACTACGGTTCTTAAGCATGTATCAACATTGAGTACCTGGATACAGCAAAACTCCCAACCTGCCTTGTCACTTTGATAGTTACCAATGCAAAATCTTTTTTTTGTATCTGTGAGGTGATTATTTGTACGTTCAACATTTTTTATTATTTTTTAAATATAGGGGGCTTCAAAAACACTTAACTAAAGTATGCAGAAATTATGATGGACCTAGCTGATTTAAAAAATGCCTTTTTCTTAGCAAAAAATACATTTAGACAAATCAGAATATAAAACAAAATTGCAGCCATCTCCCAAATTTTGAAATCCTGATGTGGCCCTTGAGCCAAAAAGTTTGCCCAACCCTGCACTAAATGGGCCGATCTAGCCTCTTAAACCAGGCCTGGCTTGTCACTCTAAGGAGGCCAGATGAGATTGGAGGTGTGGCCTTGTGAGACTAGTTCAGACCTAATGGTCATAGATGTAACAGCCTTGCTTCCTCCACTGTCCCACACAGGGCTTGAACCAGCGGTACTGTAAACACAATGGCAGCTCTCCCACCAAGCATCGATACCATCTCCCCAAAAAGGCTGAGGCTCTTGTTGCAAGAGAAACAACTACTTCAACGTCTCAGAGCAAGCTGACTGCTAACTGACATTTCACAATGGCTACGTAGAGAATTGCCAGTACTTTTTACATATCATACAGTCTGTGTGGAGGCAGCCAGCATTTTGACCTGGAGCATATCTCATTTCATGAGGCATTTCTACCTTGTTTCAAAGTAGCCTAACCAAAAGCAATAAGGAAATATTTTTAAACTTGAATCTTCTATTGGTTTAGACTTTATTTCACTGCCCAGCAAACAGAGGCACAGTCCTTTTAGCAAACTATGTTCATTGTTGCATCTTTAAATCAGGGATTTTCATCTCTATCACATGGAATTGCTCGCAGTATGTATGGTTAACAATAGTTGCATTTTGAAAAATTAATACAGCCTGTGTACAGTTCATACAGTTGTGTACACATCGCTGTGCTTAACATTTTAAGGAATAATTGTTTATCAACATCTATGCTCAGCTAAGATAATTATGGTAAATTATATTACAAAACCTACTAGAGGGCATGTGTGAACAAAAAACAACACTCAGTTTGTGCTTCCCCCAACCTTAACTAAAGCAACAAAAAAAAATTCTGACATCCCTCCCCAATTTTTGACCAGCCCCCCGTCCCTCAGTATATTTCAAAACTGTTCCTAATGTAACACAAAAACAGAAAATCCACATGAGTACATATTATCTACAAATATGCATTTGCAAATATAAGCACGTAATATTCTACCGTCATTGGAATTACTTTCACAATTGCTCTTACCCAGCCATAATGTGCTTGGACAGTATCTGATTTGGAAGCAGCTTGTTTAAAGAATCAGTGTATTGGGAACTCTCTTTAAAAAGCCCTGGCCAAAGCTGTTTTACTGTCAAGATAAAGATAAATGAAGACACGCTAGACCCCTGCTTTTACTGTTCAGTTTCCTTAAGCTTGAAGTTTAGTAACATAAACATGTTTGAGTGTCCTTTTAAGATACTTTTATTGACCAGCTGCTCTGAATGTAAATGTTGGGCTGGTGGAATTAGCGCTGGTACAAGACAGAGGGGTTCCTCTCTGAAGTATTGCAGGAGTCTTTAGAGCTTTAGCGGCTGCATGGAGGCCTCAGGAAAGAGGCTGCCTTTAGTCATGTTGCAATCAATGGCAGTGGCATCACAGCTCAGTGAGAATGCCCTCTTCGAGAGAAGAATGACTTCCTCTGTAATACTGTTACTCCAGTGCAGTATGTGGGTATAGGTAGCTGTTTTATCAGGCATGCTGAGCAGTCGGGACCGGTGACGTTATATCTTCGGCCCAGTAGAGGAATGGAGCCCTGCTGATGGGGTTTGGTGTCCTGGAAAATCACCAAACTCCTCTGTTCGGAATGACCTTAAATGTACTGTGTACTACATTTTATGATCTTCAGTGGAATGTGGCCGAACGTTAACTGTGTCACCTACTGAGAGATGGGTGAATGGTGATCTGTGATGTGGTTACCCTCCGCATTGTTGTGTCTAGAGGAAGTCTAATGCAACCTCAATAAAACCTCCAGGACACAAAGACTCCGTAGAAACACACAGGAGACCCTTAGGTCTAGTATAGGTGGTGTAGCTTTAATGGTGTCTTTAATATCACAGAAGAAAGGGCAGGGCTTTATGAGTATTTAAACTAATAAAGACATAACAGAATAAATGTCTAAAATGTTTATTGTCATTTATAATTGAGTATTATGGGGGTCATACCATGAGTGGTGGCATGGCTTTTTATTTTGTTAGTCATTAAAACCCACTGTTAGCTATTGCATTGGCCCATACTGCCCGGGTGTGGTTTTTCTGGGTGTGGTTGGCGCTAACGACATTATTTTTCTGTCTCATGGGTGTGTGGGGACATGTCCGACTCACACCTTTCACTCCAGTACATCAGGCTTGGTCCCGAACTAGCACTAGACAGCCTAGTTCCTGGTTATTGTCGTCACTGATGGTTCCACCGTTTCATATTCCTTGAAATCAGAGGGAAGACTTGACTTGTTGATTAGCGTTGCTGCACCAAGGTCGAGGGTTTAGCGTCCATCCCAGAGCCAAGCCCTCTGCAGTCTGAGTGGCCTCCAAGTGGAGTAAAATGCCTCATCTCAAAACATGTTTAGAGAATTAATGATGCTGCATGGTCTGACGTCACCCTGCTCCTCCACGATGGGAAGGATAACATACTTTGAAGCCTGTGGTATTATTGCATTGCTGGACCATGGCAAGCAGCCTGGTTTTTCTGAATCTGCATCGTTTGCAGCTTTTTGCCTGCTCTATTAAGAGATGCAGTTGTCCATGGTCCTCTTTATTTCTATTCAATAGCTGGGTGGGCTGCAGTTCAGTCCAATCAGATCATTTTTCTACAGAGATGGTCACATATTAAATGTACTTATTGTTGACTTAACAGAGATATCCATATTAATTTTGCTACAATAAATATGAAAACTATGACTCGTTGCACTTGTTCTGTGACTTATTATTGCTTATAGAAATATCATCGCTGACAATTTGAAAAGTATCAGATAACATTTCTTGCAACATTTTTTAATACCCCCTGTAAATCCTAACCCAACTCATCCCTGTTTGCAGTTCTAATTGCACCGTGACATTGTTGGAACAACCAGCCCTGGAACCGAATCCAGAATTTAGCCTCTGATGGACAACACAACTTGCTCTTTGACCAGCCTTCCATAGGCATTGGAGCGTAAGGTTCTGTCCCCATAGTCCACAGACAGACGTGTCTGATCCACAGACGTGTCTCTGGCATTTGAAGCAACAGGCAGGTCAGAAAAGGCACACTGATTTATGTAGTTTTGCAAAGTTTAATAACAATTGGACTTATTGTATAACAGGAATTCAGAAAAACTTTTTTTTTTCAATAAAAATGTTTCCAAGTATTTCCACAAATAAAATATAAGCCAGTACTTCATCTTGTATAGCTCACTCGGTAAGGCTCTTGCAGTGCCAGGGTTGTGGGTTTAGTTCCCAAAGGGGACCAGGTCAAGAATGTATATATTACCTGCTGTAAGTTGCTGTGGATAATATTGCCTGCTAAATGACTATGAAATGTTATTTTGAAAAACATCTCAATTGGGCCATAGCGGTGGACAATTAGCGTAAATGCTTTATTATAATTATGTTCCTGTCCTCCAACCATCCACTCAGACAGAACTTGTCCTGAGGCTGAGTATAGATGCCGAGCCCTGCAGTAGGGGAGCCTAATCTCTCATGAGTTATCTGATGCCTAGCCTAATCTCTCATTAGTTGCCATGTCATGAAATAATATTGGATAATATTATATATAATTTCCAATAATATTGGAAATTATTATTGTAAATCCTCGCATAACACTACAAATAACATTTTTGTGACATTTCTAAGAAATAAGTAAAACAGCTGTGAGCTGTTTAGATTGTACCAGACTGTTGCTTAACTCCTCACCCCTCCCCCTAACTCTTATCTCCCCATGACACTGCAGCCACTTTGGGTTGTCAGAAGAGGTGCCTGTTATCTGGGGAGTTCAGAAGATTTCCGTGAGAATATCCTAAGAAATGTCTCAAAGGAACCTTTGGAATGGAGTTGAAATCCCACAGGAATGATCTGCTAGTGGTATCCTGTATCAGTGGAGGCCTGGCCCTGGTAAACCTTTGTTGGCCACTCAGGTATGTGTGTGTGTGTGTGTTTGTGTGTCAGTCTAGTGTGTATGTGCATGTGTGTGTTTGAGAAAAAGAGACACACAGAAAGACTGAGTGGGAGAGAGACTTAATTTAGAACCGTACGGGTTGAGATAAGGCAACGCTTTTTATGATCAGACAATCTGCAGCAGTACCTGTCCAGAATGCCGTTAGGCCTTTTAAAAAGCACTACCTGAGAGCCTGTTTAGTTATGGAGGGGGCTGGGGCACCGGTGTGATCCCTACTCTCTCTGTCTATTTCCGCCTGTGTTGGTAGCGCCGAGGTGACGAGCGAACAAAGGGGTGAGAGAGCATAGCTTCAATGGGAGTCGGGTATCAAGAGGATAACCACCGCAGTGTCAAAGGGGCCCTGCCGCAGCCACACACAAAGAACGACAGACACCATGAAAGAGGGATGGGGTTTCTTAGCCTGGCGTAAAAAGGAAAACATTCTCTATCTCTTTCACTCACTTTCTTTTTCTTTTGTGTTTGAAAGTCACAAAAAACAACATGTGGGGGAAACAGTGTGTCACAGCTGAAGGAATGGTAGCTTCTGAGGAGTCGCAGGAGCGGAATTGGTTTGAATTCCTTTGAACATTTCTCTCCCTCTAACACGGCTCAGGCGATGATTAGATGCTCTCGCGAAGCACCGTTTGATCACAGAAGCAGGGTTTTGACGAAGCACATGGGCCGAAGCTGAATAAATGAAGAGGAGATTAGTTCAAATGAAAACCAAAACAACACCTGTCCTGCTCTTATCGTGGTAGGACTCTCTTTGTTGTTTTGTGGGTGACGGAGGAAGCCTCAAGGCTGGCCTGGAATCACGCCCGTCTTGTGTTGCCCTCATTGCACAAATCTTTGTGCCCGATGAGGTTATCTGTCGGGGCGTTTCAACGGTGAGGGACAGACAATACCTTTCCGTGCCACGGGGAGAGGGTGTAGGATTCTACAGTCGTTGCTGAGCGTGCGACGATGGGGTTAGGAATATGGGACAAAGAAACAAATTCCCCAGCTCCTGCTGCAAACAGGATTAACACTCCCAGTAACAGACACATACTGGCTCTGTCTATTTATTGTGTGTGCTCACCAGTCTGAAACCAAACTACAACCAAAACACCAATCAGCTTTTTAGATTGCAAAACAGCCCAATCTGTTTGATTTTTGTAGCTGCCTTATCTGCTATATCTCTGATAAATAAAAGTGAAACATCTTAGCCTTTATCTGGGCATCTTAACAAGATGTTGTTGAATGCAGCCTCTGAAATTTGAGGCATCTGGTGAGGGACAATGTTCTGATGTAAAGTGATATGCGTCCAATGAAAAATTAGATCCCGCCCAATCTAATCTCATTTCCCATTTGAGATTACTTATCTTCCCCACTCTTACGGTTAAAGGGGCAATCTGAAACTATATCAAAGCTAACACCCCACCTCTCTGGTGAAATGTAACCACTCTCAAATGTATAGACAGGGCTGTTGATGAAAGGACCATGGCAAGGACTGATCACCTAAAATGTTTAGGAATGTTTTGAGGCTAGAGTGTTTGTTTACCTTTACATTTTTTACAAGCAAATAAAACATTTTTTAAACTTCTATCACAATTGATCTATGCTAATCTACAAGTTATATTCTTTCAAAATTATAGTTATACATCATACATTTGTAAGTCAAAATAACATGAAGCTATGGCAACTTGCCCTTTAAAGAGGAGGTATTGGATCATTGTGTTTGGTGGATTTCTAATCGATTAGAGTTTGATGTTTTTCTGTAGGTAGTATTAAAGTTTTTAATTATGATTATCTGTCTGTCTTGCTGTAATTAAAAAGCCATTTCCAGAACCACAGAAAACTCAGGAACTCAGATGGATGACATTTTCTACTGTAAACATTAACTCAAAAAAGACAGTTATTCTTGACTGCATACGTTTGTTGCCAAAGGTACTGGCACCCTTGCACTTTATTAAAAAAAGATCCTCAAGAATACTGTTGAAATTCAAAATGCTTTTGGTATCCACATGTGTATGTCTTAGGTTTGCAGTTGTACAAAACCAACAAATCTGAATAATTAACTAAATATTAACTTATTCTACCCAAAAACACGTAAACTTGTAATTCACTGGAAAGTATTATTGGCAAGTACAACTGCGTTTCCAAAAAAGTTGGGGTGCTGCGTAAAATGAACATAAAAACAGAATGCAAATAATTTAAACCCTATATTCAATAGAAAATAGTACAAAGACAATATATCAGATGTTGAAACTGAGACATTTTATTGTTTCTTGAAAAATACATTAAATTTTGATGCCTGCAACTCTTGTCAAAAAAGTTGGGACAGAGGCAACAAAAGACTGGAAAAGTTGTGTAATGCCAAAAAACTTAACCTGGTGGTATATCACACAATTTGGTCAATTGGCAACAGGTCAGTAACATGATTGGGTATTAAAAGATCATTCCAGAGAGGATGGGTTCACCACTATGTGAAAGACTGCACAGGCAATTAGTGCAACAATGTAAGAATAACGTTTCTCAACGTAAAATTGCAAGGAGTTTGGGGATCTCATCATTTAGTGTACATAATATCATTAAAAGATTCAGAGAATCCATAGAAATCTCTGTATGCAAATGACAAGGCTGAAAACCAGTATTGGATGCCCGTGATCTTCAGGCCCTCAGGCGGCGCTGCATTAAAAACAGACACGATTCTGCAGTGGAAATCACTGCATGGGCTCAGGAACACAACCAGGACCGCCACCGCCTTCTCTGGGCCTGAGCTCATTTTAGATGGACTGAGGCGAAGTGGAAAACTGGTCTGACGAATCCAAATTTGAAATTTTCTTTGGAAATCATGGCCACCGCAACCTCCGGACTAAAGAGTAGTGGGACCATCCGGCTTCTTATCAGCGCACAGTTCAAAAGCTAGCATCTGTGATGGTATGGGGGTGCATTAGTGCACATGGCATGGTTGACTTACACATCTGTAAAGGCATCATTATTGCTGATCCATATATACAGGATCCGGAGCAATATATGCTGCCATCCAGACAACGTTTTTTTCAGGCAAGGCCTTACTTATTTCAGCAAGACCACAGGTATTCCAGTATTAAGACAGTATTCTGCAGGTATTACAACAGCATGGCTCCATAGTAAAAGAGTATGGGTGCTAAATTGGCCTACCTGCAGTCCAGACCTGTCAACCACTGAAAACATTTGGCGCATTATAAAATGAAAAATACAACAAAAGAGACCCCGAACTGTTAAGCAGCTGAAATCCTATATCAAGCAACAATGGGAATACTTTTCACTTTCAAAACTACAGCAATTGGTATCCTCAGTTCAGGATTCGAAATGAAGGGGAGCTGGGGGTGTCTGAGACCCTCCATAAGTTTATAGGGACCGCCCATACTTTTTTTTTAAGTTTGGGGGGCCCATAAAAATGTATTTTAACACTCATTAAAATCATCAATAATTATTGTGAAAATTATTGGTCTTCAAGGACGGTAATTTATTTATTCGCTGGCCTGAGGCCAGCGAATAAATAATCATGGATAAGTGAGTCCGGTCACCCAGCAATTCCTCCTATTAGCGATAAGAAGTTCTACTCTTTCTACTGACTCGGATTGTAGTAATTTCAGTAATGCCTACAACCTGCGTTCAATTATCAGTTATAAGCAGGGTTGGGTAGGTTCCTTTTTAAATGTAATCCGTTACAGTTACAAGTTACCTGTCCACATTTGTATAAGTAACGTAACTTTTTGATTACTCAAACTCAGTAACGTAATCTGATTACTTTGAATTACTTTTAGATTACTTTCATTTTAAGAGGCATTGGAAAACAAATAGGAATAGTCTATAACAAACTGAACACCTTTTGCGGGATCAATTAATGTTAGAGTTTACATAGCTGGCCAAAAACGGAATTCGCATTTTACCTTATGGGTTGTGTAGGCTACAGTGCCTTTGGAAATGGGTTTCTAAACCATTGCTTTCTACTTTAATATGATTGGACTACATCTCTACATTGCACGCTAAATGTCTGTCAGATATTCAGTCATTCCAATTAATCCAATAAACCTCGATCTTCCAGAATCTGACTTTTTATGTGAACATAACCCAAAATCTAATGACGCTTAAGCCTGTTCTGTTATTGGTGTTTTATTCATGTTTTTAATTGCTTCAAAACATTGTTGAAAAATAAATGGCAATTACTCGAAAAGGGTATTGACACTGTTGTATATAAAAATTAAGATATCCGTAGCTTTTCGCCCATAAACTAAATCTGCAGTAGTCTGATGATTTGCTCCACAACCAACATTGTCAAAATGTTGCAGAAACCCCGGCACACGAATGCACGTTTGCAATCGTGAACACCCGCATAGAAACAAGATTTACCCGCGCTAACGTAACCTGCGATTATTATGGCCCCCAGTGATGGATTTTCAAAACGCAAATGAAAGAAATAACAGTGATTATAAACCAGCACTCTTCGCTTAAAGTAAATGACGTCAGCAGCCAATGACAACCAATGAACACAATTTTCAGAGATGCAAAGCAAGCAG
Source organism: Esox masquinongy (assembly GCA_016801175.1). NCBI lineage: Eukaryota > Metazoa > Chordata > Actinopteri > Esociformes > Esocidae > Esox > Esox masquinongy. Next base: position 105,633 of record JACXGI010000335.1, read on the forward strand.
AATCACATGGCCTACCTGTATGGACCGAGTTAATGTGGCCGCGTCAAATGCAAACAATCATCCTTTGGCAGAGTGCTTCCCAACACACATTTTCTCCTCAAATGTCGTGGTAAATTCCATATAATGTTTCATCTTGAAGGCAGCGCCACGTTACAGCTATTTAACAAATAGCTGCCTAATCTATTAAACAATTCCTGTAGAAGTTCTTCGGTGCAACTCGTCCTGGCTGTGTTCGGTGCATTTGACCAATGAACCTTGAAACTTGAAAAAGATATAACACCAGGTAGGCCTATTGCCTATCATTGTTCTGAGAATTATGCTTCGAGTAGATACCTAAATAACATTTTATATGACTCGGCTAATATTATTGAAGATATACTCTGTTTTTACCAGCCATCCAACCAACCAAAACCGGAGAAATTTAAACCAGCGCTTCCTCCGTCACTAAACTGGTTATGCGCGTCCACCTTTGCGCATGATGATCACACACAACTGAGGCGCGCAATTCATATTTTGGTTCAAATAACGATGTTTTTATAACATTAAATAATAAACTCAAACATACAACGTGTCATAATTATTTCGCGAACCTATTCTTTTTCAATTGAAGTAATCCAAAAGTAATCAATTTTTTTTCAAAAGTATCTGTAATCCGATTACAATATTTTTGTTGGTAACGTAACGGATTACAGTTACTGTTTTTTGTAATCCGTTACATGTAGCTGATTACTTGTAATCCGTTACTCCCCAACTCTGATTATAAGCATGTCTTTATGATGTTCCTGCCTTGATCTATTTTTATCTGCGAATGTACAGTACATAGACGTTGATCGGAGAACTGATCTGGATGATCGGATATGAAGCAAATGATCATGTTTAGAAATCCGCTGTCAAACGATACAATTGAACGAGTCACTAGAAAAACGACTCGTGAGTCCCGAGTCAAAAAAATATTCGTTCAAAACGAACGAATCGTTGTTGAAATGCACCTCACTAGTTGTCATGCTGCTCGCGCACACACACGGAACTGAAGGCGGCAAACCGCACATACACCTGACATCTTTCTAACTGAAATCGACTACAATAAATGAATGAAAATCCTGTAAGTATGTGAAGTGCTTGATGTTGGTCTCTCTATAATTGCTTATAGTACAATATCAGCTGATCCTCTATCAAACGTTGAATTTATGAGATATCCAACGTTATCTTTAGAAGAGTAATTTTGCCAACGTTACTTGCTAGCTAGCTGGGCGATATTGAAGCCAAATTAGCTGGTACTAGCTGACATAAAAGCTACAGTAATGTTGCTAGTTATTCGTAGCTCACTTTACCAACCGGCTTGCCCAGTCAGTGATGACAGTAATAACCAGGACGTTAATTTCATTTGATCATGAATGTTTGCCTACATGAGACTGAGATATTCGTTAGCTACTGTAGTTAAAAATATTGTTCTGAACCTAGAGTCGTGCATCATGGACATAGCAGAATTTACCCTTTTTTCAAGGGTTAATTCTGCTATGATAACATAGTTAATGAGGAAATTGTAGACCTATTAGACCTTAGTTAACACTGATTATTCTCAGATTTCATCATGAAAATTGAATTCATGTAAAACAGCTGAATGTTTCAACATAGCAATTAAGTAATTAGGCCTAGTTTTTGAAACAATATTTTGCATGGCAGAGTACTGTCAAAAAGGCCAGCTCAGCGCAGTTTAGCCCAGTCAAGTCAAGTACAGCCCATCTCATTTCAGCCGGGCCAAGTACATACTATTATTTTATAATATTAATAACTGATGTTTTTTTTCTGTCTGAGAACTAGCTGAGCCAAACGAAATAAACTATTTGCCTGGCCACCTAACAGGATGAATGTGAAACATTGAGTTATTAGTAGGTTATGTCACTTAAACTGTCTTTATTTATGTTAAAAGATCTTTGGGCTTTTCAACATAGTTTTTTCAAATACATTCTTATTTCTTTCATAATCAACAACAGACACAGCATGAGAGTTCATAGGTTTTTCCTAGGTTTCATTATCGTGAACGAAGTGCCTACTCCCAATATCATGTGTTAACATTAGGTTACATTTATTATGTTGTAGGATTAAGGAATACTGGAAAGATACAATTTGACTAGTTTTCAGCCGCTTGCTAGTATCATTTTAAAATTGACATTTTTCATATGTAACACGTCAGTAGGGCTTGATATAATTTATAGGAGTATCAGGTAGGCTTAATTTATTGTTCAAATTCCAAACACAAGATTTCATAACATTAAAATGTGGCAAAGGTATGGATAAGATGGTAAAATAGTCTTCACAATTTTTAATGATGACATTTTGGGGACCCACTAAGAGTCTTAGGTCATTTCGAACCCTGCCTCAGTTCCCGAGTATTGTTACAGAGTATTGTTAAAAGAAGAGGTGATGCAAAACAGTGGTGAACATGCCCCTTTTCCAACTTTTTTGAAATGTGTTGCTGGCATCAAATTAAAAATGGGCATGTATTTTTCCAAAAACAGTAACATTTCTCAGTTTCAACAGTTGATATGTTGTCTTTGTACTATTTTCAATTTACATATAGGGACAAATAATTTGCACATCAATGCATTCTATTTTTATTAGCATTTTACACAGCGTCCCAACTTTTTTGGAAACAGGGTTGTAGGTTGAAATCATTTGATTTCAAGCCGGAGTCTTTTTCTTTGTTTTGGAATGTGTTGTTAGAAAGCTGGGTCTTCCTTAAAGGTTATTGGTCTTCCAGCAGGAATATTACACTAAACACACTTCAGAAAGTACCCAAGAAGGTTCAAAATAAAACAGTTTTTCTGTGTTTGCACATGTATCTGTATTTCGATAGGAATATATGTTAGTGTATGTGTATATTTATTTAGTAGCAAAGGAACCCCCTGTTATCAGCATATCCAAAAGCAGTTTTGAAATATATCTTGTTCAGAGTAATCATCAGATCATGTCTTCAATGTTTTGTGATTATTAGTGACAAAAGGAATTAGCTAGAGTGTTATCAAATAGCATTTATGAAATTTATGTGGAAACGTTATTTCCAGCCAGCAACTTGGTTAGCGATCCTGTTATCAGTCACCGCTCCCAGTTATCGGACAGCTTACTGTTTTGTTCTATTCCATTATTTTTATTTTTGTTTAAGATTGCACATCTTACTATTCTCTGAAGTGTTTACTAGAAAGTTGTCCTTCTGTTAAACAAAAAAGACTGATCGATTTGGTATTGCATGCTATCGGGTCCGTTGCAAGTCGAATTTCAAGATTTGCAACATTTTCAAATCGCAAAATAAATAATTTTACAGGCATACATTTCTATAGAAATCTGTGTAATTATGAAAAAGTATTATATAAATCTCAAATCTTTTTTTTTTTACTTTTATACCCTTTGTCACAGAAAAATGTCTATTGGGATTTGGAGGGCCAAAGGAGTCAATAGGCACCTTATTAAATATATCATGGCCTGAAAGGCTATTACGTTTTAACAAGATGGATAAAGATCTGTCTTCAAGTATGTACATTGTTTTGGATTTGTATTAATGTATTTTGCAATATCTGCAAAATGTAATTACATACAAAAATGTATGTCATGTCTTCATACAAATGGACAAATAAGCCCCTCACTGTGTGTCACTAATTTGATTCAAAACTTATGAATACTAATTTGACACTGTTGAGCTATAGACTTAATGATCGGATTATCCCAATAGCGGATTGTGTAAATTGTTGGTTTTTTGGTGATGCAGTAACACTCTACGTAAAGAAAGATAAAGTGAGGGAAAGTAAGAGAGAGTGTGTGAGAGATGGAGAGTCAGAGGGAAAGAGAGAAGGGAAAAGACAGCACAGAGAAAGGGAAATCCTCATTAGTGTATTTGTCCAATGACTCACCCTGCTGGAACTGCAGTGCAAACTTAATTTAGTGGTTTGAGAAAACATAGTTTTTGCCCAGCCCACACACCAAAGCAGGCAATGCCAAGAGCGCAATGCCGATTGGGAATCTAATTAAGTACAGGTTGTGACCTGAGCCAATGCAGTTCCTGTCATTCCTGTTCAGCCCTAGATGCTACTCAGCTGTTTGGTAGAGTTACCTCTAGAATGGGAACTGGGCTTATTTGCAATGGGGAGCTATGGAAGTGAGAGCTTTAGAAATAATTTCAGACAGAACAATGTTTTAGTCTTGGTTGTTGTTGAAGACTTAATGATTTCCAAAATATAGCTAAGCAGGAGGATGTAAATTTGCAGACAAATAAAAAAACTGACAGAGGGAATACCAATTAACCTCAAATCACACATTCAGTCCATTTTCTAATTCACTACGTGGGGTAAAAAATGTCATGACGTTAGGATTTTTATGTTGAAGACTAATTGGTACATGCATTCAATCAAAGCATGAGTTATGTGAATGACCCATTATAAAAATGTCACCCAGCTCCTCAAAGTTACCCATAACAGCAACAAGAAACAAAAGCAAAGCAGCAACAGTTTGATTAGAAACTAGCCCTGATGGAAGTCAGAAAGAAGTGAATAAATTCAGCAATCTTAAAAAATAAACTGACTTTGGTGCCAAAATACAGGTAATTCAGAATTATTTGGAATACACTGTGCCTTCGGAAAGTATTCAGACCCCTTCACTTTCTCCAGATTTTGTTGTTTTATAGATTTAATTTCTTTTGCCATCAATACCCCATAATGTCAAAGCAAAAACATGTTTTCAGGGATTTTGCCAATTTTATGAAAATTAAAAACTGAAATATGCCATGTGGGTAAGTAATCAAACTCTTTGCCATGACAGTCCAAATTGCATTCAGATGCATCCTGTGTCTTTTAATCATCTTTGATGGGAGTCCACCTTTGGCAAATTCAATTGATTGGACATGATTTAGAAAGGCACATAACTGGCTATTTAAGGACCCACGCTTGACAGTCAGAGCAGAAATCAAGCAATGAAGTCCAAGGAACTCTCTGTAGACCACCACGATAGAATGGTGTTGAGGCATAGATCTGGGGAAGCTAATACAAAAAATTCCTAAAACATTGAAAGTTCCCAAGAACCCACTGGGCTCCATTATTGTGAAATGGAAGAAGTTTGAAACCACCAAGACTGCTCCAATGAATTGAGTTGACACCAACTAAGTAACCGAGCAAGAAGGTCTTGGTCAGGGAGGCTAACAAGAACTCAATGGCCACTCTAAAAGAGCTTCGGAGTTGCTCTGCAGGGATGAGAGAACCTGCCAGAACAACAACCATCTCTGCAGCACTCCATCAATCAGGGCTTTATTGTAGTTGCGTGTATGGTTGAGTTACACGAAGGCTGGCATAAAAATGAAGCAGTCATAATAAAATGTGAAGAAAGTGAAGGGGTTTAAATACTTTCCTAAGTCACTGTATGTATTTTAATTCCTTCACTATATCATAATTCCTTTGGATTCTCTGAATCTTTTAATGATATTATGTAGTCAGATGATGAAAACCCAAACTCTTTGCAATTTTACGTTGATAGGTTATTCTTAAATTGTTGCACTATTTGCCCACAGTCTTTCACAGAGTGGTGAACTCCTCCCTATCCTCACTTCTGAAAGACCCATCCTCTCTGGAATGATCTTTTAATACCCAATCATGTTACTGACGTGTTGCCAATTGACCTAATTAGTTATGTAATATTCCACCAGGTTTGGTTTTTTAGCATTACACAACCTTTCCAGTCTTTTGGTGCCTCTGTCCCAGCTTTTTTGAAACGGGTTGCTGGCATCAAATTCAAAGTGGGCATTTTTCAGTTTCAACAATTGATATGTACTATTTTCTATTAAATATAGGGTATAAATGATTTGCACGTCTTTGCATTCTGTTTTTATTTACATTTTACACAACGTCACAAAGGGGTTGTACAATTATTTGTACCCACACATGAAAAATAATTTTGATTTCTATAGGTTAAAGGCGATATTGTCTTCCCCAACCTTGTCCGCAAACCTGTATACATTTCTAAGTAATTCTTACAAGACAAAGAAAGCTGCATTTAAGGTTCTGGTTGAAGTGAGTGTAAAATGGTAACCATGTTCTCTGCTATCCTCTATTTGTTTTAATTATTATATTAGGTGTAGTGGAGAACACTTGTTTTATTTTCAATTGTGAAAAGAGGTTCTCATGAAAATACATTTAGTTAATTGGAGAACCATCTTTTACATTTAAATTTCAAAGGTCAGATTTAATCCAGGTATTCTCAATTATGAATAATGTGCACTCCTTAAGTGGACCAACACATAACGCATAAGTACATGCTGTTCTCCTTCTACATGGACTTTACAATATTGCATCGATCTGAGTAGAATTTGATTCCTCCTCTTTATGAACACGACTGATTACACTTTCTAATGCCAAATTACAATTTTACGCTCATATTGAGTCTATCCACTTTCAGGTGAATCACATTTTTTGTTTTTTTCTGTTTTCTGTGTATAGCTTATTGAGAGAGTGTTGTCCATATAAGGCTTCCTTTTCCCCTGGCTCTGACCTCAGCACTCAGTCTGTTTTGAAATGTAATCCTTTTAAACCAGTTTCAGAGCTCTCTGACCAGATCATGAGGTTTCAAGGAAAGGTAAATTAATCTAAGAGGGTTCCAGGTAGTAATTATGCTGCACAGTTTAAAATAACCCACGTTGCTATATTTCTGAGGGCCTCCCTGGTCATGGTTCAAACTGCTCTTAAATTAAGCATGCATGTTCATCCACAGCTTAAAGATGGACAACTGTTGCTTTAAGACATAGTGTATGCATAGAGGTTCTGGTATGTCATATTTTGCTATCTTACAATTGTGGCAAAAAATTGGGATCTTTGCACTTTCTTAAAATAACTCACAATTGTCTCTAGATAATAAGTTGAAATTGACCAAGGTATTCAGTTTCCAACACTCTTTGTTTTTGATTATGAGCCTCATTCAAACTCTTTAAATAATGGATTGAAACGTCACCTATATATACATTTATTTAGCTACACAATTCCAAAAAGCAACAGTAGGCTTTTTGCCATTTTCTTTCTCTGACAAAATCACCCTGGATTTTCATGTGCCGAGAAACTCAATCAGCTCGCGGTAGAATGAACTCAGACCATTCTTGTAAAGGGTCTGGTGACAAGCATAGTTCATATCTTTATACTTTATATTCATACTTCATACACTATATACATATTTTTTTTACCAATAATTGGAAATATCAACTTGGGCAGTGTTCTCAGTTTGAGGCAACCAGACAAATGTCTGTGCTTTCCAGGAACAGTTTGCATTACAATAAAATAAATAAAATTAGCAGTTTTCACTTCAGATATCTGGTGTCCGGGACCTTGTGTTTTGTGTTGGTGTCAGTCGCTGTTTGCAGTACAACTGTTTCACAGTGGCCAGGGAGACGGCCTTGTCACTCCCACATCAAGCAACTCATTGAGTTAAGGTAGGGCACTTGCAAACCCACTTGTGTAGAGTCGGGAAATGCGTTACCTCAGTACATGTGTACAAGCTAAAGGCTTTCAGGTTGAGCAGTGTGATAAGAATTAGACCGGCTTGGCAAAATATTCTTGGAGGAAGCATTTCTTGATCCTTGACCTGCTGTATTTTTACTGAAATAAGGCAAGGCCATAAGTGGGAATTTAACATCTTGAAAATGGGATGGGAGAAAAAAACTGGTAAAATAAATACATAAAAATCTTGTTCTTAAGTAACCTAAATAATACATTTCTCTTAACACTGCAATAAAAGGGTATCAGGCTCCCTTGAAAAAGTAAGTTGCATTATCTTGGAAAGAGTAGCTCGAGTGAGATTTTCGCAAGTTACAAAATAAATGCAAAATACACTTCTGAGTGAAGTATTCTTCAATTCATAATGGAAAATATCTTGAATAGTGTAAAAAGTCCCTTGGATACAATTAAGAATATGCTATATCTACACTGCTCAAAAAAATTAAGGGAACACTGAAATCACATCGGGTCTCGATGAACGAAATATATTAAAGATCAAAATCTTTACTGTAGCTACATTATGTAATTCGTTGAGAACAAAATGAAATAACAACGGTCAGTGGAACACAATGTTGGCTAGCACATGGAGGTCTGTGCAACTCTCCAAGGATATGCCTCCCCAGGCCATCAATGACCCACCGCCAAATCGGTCATGCTGGATGATGTTGCAGGCAGCATAACGTTCACCACAGCATCTCCAGACTCTTTCACGTCTTTCACATGTGCTCAGTGTGAACCTGCTCTCATCTGTGAAGAGAACGGGGCGCCAATGGGGGACCTGCCAATTCTGGTGTTCTCTGGCGAAAGCCAATCGAGCTGCACGGTGCAGGGCTCTGAGCACATGTCCTACTAGAGGACGTCGGGCCCTCATGCCACCCTCATGGAGTCTGTTTCTGACAGTTTGGTCAGAAACATGTACACCAGTAGCCAGCTGGAGGTCATTTTGTAGGGCTCTGGCAGTGCTCCTCCTCGCACAAAGGTGCAGATACCGGTCCTGCTGCTGGGTTGATGCCCTTCAACGGCCCTGTCCAGCTCTCCTCATGTAATGGCCTGTCTCCTGGTATCTCCTCCATGCTCTTGAGACTGTACTGCGAGACACCGCAACGGCACATATGGATGTCCCATCTTGGAGGACCTGGACGACCTGTGCAACCTGAATGGGCTGCAGGTACTGCCTCATGCTACCAGTAGTGACAAGGGCACTATCAAAATGCAAAATTAGAGAAGAATCAGTCAGGAAGGATAAGGAGAGAGCAATTGTCTGTGGGCACCACCTGCAAAACCATTCCCTTTTTGGGGGTTGTCTTGCTGTTGCCTCTCCAGTGCACCTGTTGTCATTTCCATTTGCACCAAAACAGATTACATTGATTCACAATCGCTTTTGCTTCCTAACTGGACAGATTGATATCCCTGAAGTTTAATTGACTTATACTGTGATGATTACGTGTTCCCTTTTTTTAAGCCGTGTATTTACCATAAATGTTACGTAAATAATAGCAATTCAACATACGTCAGAAGTAACCTATCAAACGTGTTTCCCCATTTTCCGAAACTATTATGCAACACATTTTTCCCCGAAGGACCCTGCAGAGCCAGTAATCCAAAATA